>NDGN011511207.1:0-14158 GCA_002564285.1 Tympanoctomys barrerae
ACGTGTGTGTGTGTGATTCTCTGAATACTTCAGGGGAGGAGCATGTGTGTGTGTGAGTGCGTGTGTGTGTGTGTGAGTGCATGTGTGCGTGTGTGTGTGATTCTCTGAATACTTCAGGGGAGGAGCATGTGTATGTGTGTGAGTGTGTGTGAGTGCGTGTGTGTGTGTGAGTGCGTGTGTGCGTGTGTGTGATTCTCTGAATACTTCAGGGGAGGAGCATGTGTGTGTGTGAGTGTGTGTGTGTGCGTGTGCGTGTGCGTGTGTGTGTGTGTGTGTTAGGGTGGGGAAATCCTAGAGCAGTGACATAGATGGAGGTCAGGAACAGACAGTTTTTTGTACATTTAAAGATTACTTCGTCTTTGTCGCAAATGAGAAAAGTCTGGTGACTTTCAGTTTCTGCAGTGTTAGGTGCAGGAATAATTTCTGCAGAACTGATAATGCATTGCCCTGGAGAAAGCTGGAATACTGGAATATAAAGCTTAAATTTTGGAAGGCCATTAGGCCTCTGACTTCAATCTAGAATTCTTCTGGAGGTAGGAATTATGTCCACTTTCCTTACACTGGCCTCATGATAATGAAAAAATATGTATGTCCTGTTTACTTAAATATTCAGTTTCCCTCAGAATGTGTTTTGAACATTTCTCATTCATTTCTGATTTTAATTGGCATTTGAGGCCAAAGACTTGACTGATGACCATGACCAAGCATTCTAGAAGCTCAATGATAAAAAAAAAAATAGTACTGTGGTTATAAAGCAGCAGCAGAATTAGATCTCTTCCAAGGTCAACAACTCAGTATTCCCCGTCCTGATCTCCCATGGGATTTTCTGATGGCATCACTCACTGCCACGTGGCTTACAAGGCAGTATATGTGTGTATTGAGTTTCTATTTTGTCAATTTCAGCTGCTGTAACAAAACGCCAGAGATTGGATGACTTATTTTTTTATAGAACAGAAGCAAGGAAGTCCAAAATCAAGGTGCTGGCAGATGTGCATGGTGTAGATGCACATCCTGACAGTCGCTTTTTGTTGTAGTTGCTGGTACCAAGAAGAAAGTTCTCTTCCTAGAAGGGCACAGATCCCATTGAGGTGGGCTCCATCCTCGTGACCGAATGACCTCCAAGGCCCCATCTGCACATATCACCTACTGAGGATTAGAGTCTTGTCGTTGGCATCTGGGGAGGCCACAGCAAGTGCCTGGTACATTGTGGCTACTTGCTATACCCAGAGCAATGCCCGGAGCTCACTGAACTCTGGGATGAATGTTAACAAGTGAATGTCAATGCTCTGTCTTTCTGTTGTGGTTCTTCCCATTGCCTTGAAGCCTGCAGGAGTCAAGGTGGCAGGAACAAGAATAGGTTGGAAGGCCATAGAGGCTCCATCTGATCTACCGTCTGCGACTGACTCTGGCCTGCTGCTTGCTCTGTAAATAAGAGTTGATTGGAATGCAGGCAGGCTCATGTGTTTACGTCCTGTCTGATGCTGTTCTGCACTCTGACAGCAGTGTTGAGTAGGTTTTTTTTTTAGTGTTGAGTAGAGTTGGCAGCTGCCATATGGCCTACAAAATGTAAACTATTTACCATCAGGGCTTTATGAACAAGGTAAGTGAACCAACCCATGTTCTTCTCTGTTTCCCTTACTTTTACTATGGGAACGGTTGATCCTTAAAAGAGGACCAGATTTAAAAACTACTCCACGTTTCTCAAGTGAAAATAAAAGGCAGCAGGCCCCAGCGTTGACCGCTCGGTTAAATTTGGCCACTGGGTGTCTCTCTTCCCTAAACTTCACAAGTAGGTGTTGAATCAGACGTCAGCCAACTGGGGCTGTGACATACCAGACAAATATTGACAGTTGCTAAGGCAACCGGGGTAAAGCATTGGCCAGAGGATAATATAGGCGCCAATGGTGCAGGCCAAGTTTCTCACATAGGGGAGATACAAAGACAGAAAAATGAATGAAAAAATAACATTTTGAGACTTCAACTGCGGCTTCAGAATCACTCACAGCCCATGTTTACTTTAATTCCTCTGTTTCCCTCTTTGAAGTTTTCTAGAAATTAACACCTTGAGGACTTGGGGGCTCTAAGGCAACTCCAATGCATACCAAGAGGGGAATCTGTTTGGGCACCAGTTCTTTTCTCCTGTTGTGTTTGGAGTTTACTTTTCCAAATCGTACTGTAACGTCATGGCCAACTGTAAGGCCATGTTGTTTCTCAGCTTGGATGATGTTGTCACGTACGTGGTTTCTACAATATTTCTTTTCAGAGATTCCTCACTATTCCACCTCACGAATAGTTGGCCTGCTCTTTGCCTTTGCCTCTCACAACATGGCATGAGAAGGTTTTTATCTGTGGTTAAACTTGAGCTTTGACCATTGGTTAAACTTATGCTTTTGCTTTTGCCTTTATGCTAGTGTGAAGTTTGGGACAGACACTGCTGTGCTAGAGTGTCCCATGGAAGCTGTTTCCAATCATCCCTGGCCTCCCTCTACTGAAGGCCAAGGGCAGCTCTTCCATGCTGTTTGGATTGAAAATGTGCCTCAGCGTTATCAAGCATCCTTAGAGAAGCAGAACAGGCCCTGGTAGGAATACTACACTAGTTCAGGAAATCCTGAACTATTTCTTCTCGGCATTATTCTTAACGCATTCGCCATTGGAACTCAACTTTCAAAGCACTAATGGGAGAAACTGTGGACACTCAATCCCTATATTGTAGTAGAGGAGCTCTGTGTTTATCCAAAGTTAAAAAGGCCAGAAATTATAAGTATTAATGAACTCAGAGAGATCAGTCTGCAGGAGCTGCTTTCATGCAGTAAGACGTAAGGTCAGGTCCCCCAAAGAAATGCTGAGGCTCTTGTCCTCATGAATGGTTCAGAACTGCTGCTTGAGTGCTCTTGGATGGCGAGACACCACTGGGGATGGTTCCTGACCAGGCCCAGCCTTTGGTGTCCCCAAGACTTTGCAGTGAGTAGGATTGGCTTTCTCAGTTGGAGCAGATGGAATTGATTATAGCATGGCATCTAGGAAAATGCTACATCTGACATTTGTCTTTAGAAAGCCATCTCCCTATCCACAGACCCTGCAAACTGCCCGGATTTGAGTTTCTCCTTGAAGGCTGAGAAATTCCACTTTCCCCACTGGACGGGAGGGGTTGGCTGAAGTCATTATGACGATTCATAAGCAGCATGTTGGGCAGTGACTCCCAAAGGAGCTTGAGATATTGATCTTATGCCTGTCATGTTAAAGCCTGGGCAGGGGAAATCCTGCTTTGTAGATTACTTCGTGAAATCTTTAGATGGGATGGCTTTGCCACCAACATCGCTGACTCACTCTTATTAATCTTTGTGAAAGGAGTTGGATGTGTTTAAATGAGCTCATCCAAATAGCATCAGTTCCCCTTCTCCAATATTGAGGGGAAGCTGGAAAGAAGCATGATTTATAGGAAGTAGAAGTCTCACCCTTATTTCTTTATTTTTCTTGGATGGGCCAATCATCTACAAAATGGATCATGATTTGTGAAGTCCGACAAATGCATTGTATAACACGCTTTGCTGTGCCTAGGTGTACTCCCGCCCTGTGCAATGAGTTCATGTCCACTGAATAGAAATTGTCTTTGATAAGTTCTCTAATGGAGACTGAATTTTTTTCTGGGAAAAGGCAAAAGTCATAAAACCAGCAAGATGCCTTCCTTAAACTCTTAGGTTTTGTGAGGGAGACATGACTGAGGGCCCCAGTGAACTCAGTATACGTTATTTCTTTTGAGTTTATAGAGGTTATGTTTTTCTCTCAAATCCCAAAATAAGTAAATATGAGAGCTATTAAGGAATATTAACAGGTAAAACAAAAGAAAAAGTTTTTCAGTGGGTAGTTAGGAGATAACGTGTAAGGGTATCAAGGATGCAAATCAACCTGGTAAGATTGCAGCTACCCCCATAAGGAAGGCAGAATATAAGTCAAGCCTAAAGCAGAAGTGAAGGCTCCTTCCAGGGTGAAGTTAAAAATCACACTGAAAGGAGAAATCACATATGTTATGATAGCAGAACAGGCCGTGTGTTCTTGTTTTTGGTTTGTCTTATTTTAGAGACAAAATCAAAGCTTGCCCTGAGGGTCTCTGCTGTTAGGTAACCTTATAAAGATCTCTGCTGACCCTCCTAAAGACCAAAACTAAAACACAAATCTTTCACGGCCTCCTTCACAGGACTCTGATCCAGGGCTGTCCTCAAAGTCGTACTGAATCAGCAGAGCGGAATCTGTAGGAATGTGGGCCAATGCCTGAGGTAGCCCAGTCTAAATGCTGCAGGGAGATTGGGGTGGGATTGCGTTACCTGAGGGAGCACACTGAACAGGGCAGCAGAGGCCTTGAAAGAAAGCTGTGTGAGCAAACTGAGGTGATTTAAGGGCAGAGAAGCCACCCCTAGGGATCCTTGCAGGGACTTCCTACTCCGTGAGGTGTGAGGGAATGAGGAAAGCGCACAGAGTCAAGCTCTGCTCTCTCCAAGCGCTGTGTGGAGGCCTACTTTCCTTGACTCTTCATGGCCCAGAGACATTTGGGCCCTGGAAGTGAGGCCGCGATCTCGAGGAGAGGCCGCACCCATTTCCTGAATCATGCACAGTATAACCCGGGAGCCCATTTCTTTGATTTTATCTCACTTTTCAGGTCAGACAACCAGAACCTAATGATGGAAGGTGTGAAATTCTTTCTAGGCTGGAGAGAAAACATTATGGAATTCTTTTAATATCTTCCACAGGTAAGCAATGACTCTCTTCTGGGATAGGAAAGGATGATCTTGCTGTACTTGAGATTCATACATGTCCAAATAATGTGGAGTTATTAATTCTCACATAAAGGTTTACTATGCCTTCGTGGAACTAAGTTTGGGCATCCCAAACATCAAAACTGTGGGCCACTGACTTGTCACCTTCAGGAGTGTGACCTCACACACAGTGGTTGCTTAGAAAACATTGTTTGTAAGAATTAAATCAGCACAGAGGTGCCGCCCAGGAAATGCTTCACCTTTTTAATCACAATAAAAATACTTCCACTCTGAAGTAATTGATATGCTCTTTTATAAAGCATAGAAACATAGCCCAAACCAAAATAACAGATTTTTCTGCCACTAGTAATTTGTGCTTTGAGTTAAATGATTCTCATTGCTCAAAAACTGGCTTTGCATTTGACAGATTTAGGACTTGAGGTATATTTCCTTTTTTGCCTGCAGCACAGTTTGGATACTGGTGGCTTACAGGAGACACGCCCTCAGGAGGGTGCACACTGCCTTGTCCTGCTTGCCGTCCCCCGACTGGTTCAGATGGGGGTTGGGAGCAGAGTAACAAATGGGCTGTTTCAGATACCAACCATCTGGGTGATTAAAAATTTGAATTTGTAGTCAAATATCTTTGAGTTGTGTAGACAACTAATGATGCCTAATAGTAACTGATTTCACGGAGGATTTGAAATTTGTAAGCCACATTTGCACACACTTTCTCCTAGAGTTGAAGAAGTTTCTATTTTCCATAAGCGCCTGTGGCCTGAATCCTGACCGCAGTTGAGGACCTACTGCACAATGACATCAGAATCCTTCATTATACAGATGAGGACCAAGGGAATGACCAAAGCCTCACTGGTTCTCATTTTTCAGCTGAAGTCAGCTAGCCAGTTCCCGTAAGCTGATGGGCAGATTCCACAAAACAAGATCAAACGAGCTGGCCATGCTCACCCAGGAAGAAAGTGCAGATGGGGGAAGCAGTGTGGCAAGTGTGCCTCAGAAATGGGGCTAGGACTGAGGGTTGACAAAAGCAAGGTAAGCCAAGGTTCAGAGGTAGAAAGAGCCATGCTGAAAACGGGGAAGGGAGTCCGGGGATGGCGCGGGCAGGGGACCTCTCTGGACAAATGTTATGAGGCGAGTGTTAATGGAACTTTCTAGACTCCTAGCTCCACCTTTACTGATAAAAACATATTTTGTTTAAAGGGTCAGGGAATGACCATCATAAAATTCTAGTTCCCATTTATTTGCTCATCTTTTCTATGAAATAATGCCTTTATCTGTTCATCTCATTCTTCCACCAAACCATCTGGTCACTCTTTCACCTGCCTATCCTTTTGCTTCTTCTAATCTTTATCAGTGCCCACATCACGTGGAATATAGTCTGACATTTTGTGGAGAAGTGAAGAGAGTGAAGTGACCCCATAGCGTATTGCCTGTGACTTGTAATAATGACCAAAGTTATTTCCGAGGGGCCGGGGAGATAGCTAAGTAGAATAAGCGCCCGCCTGGCAAGCGCAGGGCCCTGAGTTCAATCCTCAGTACCTAAAAAAAAAAAGTTATTTCCAATTAAGCATGAGACTTCTCACTGTACTCTTATTGACGGAGGAGGCTTTTTCTTACATGTGTATGTCTAGAGATTATTTTCCCGTGTCTGCCTTTAGCCTCTCTAGATTATATGTGATCCCAAGTGTGAAGGCAGTTTAATGGTTTAGCCTGGGAGAAACTGCCCTCAATGCCCCCACAGAGTGAATGCTACAACTCATTGTCATCCCCGTGGACCAGTGGACTGGGGAAGGCCTACACTCAAACTTCTGAGAAAAAGAAAGCAAGGCATTGATAGACTGAAGAGAAAGGAGAGGAAAGGAAATATAGAAGCTTGGAAAGAAAGCTTTTAATGTTATTCTAGATGGTTCTTTATGGGTTTGCTATATCAACTGCCCTTTAAAACAGAATCATGTAATAAACAGGGGAACCTAAAATGGGGAAAGCTTGTAAATAGCCTTTTATTCTGTAGAAATCTTGAGTGGTTCAAAATTTGGCTGAGAACCTGTCAATGCTGTCCATGTGTGATAAGCCACACCTGCTTCTGAGGTGACTGTTCATGTAAACAAAGCCATGCAATCTAGCTAGTGAGGGTAGACCTGAGAATTTACAGCAGAAACCAGGAGCTCTGGCTTTTACTATGTTGTTCAGAATGAGCTTGTAAAACCCAATGGATATCTGCATCAAATAATGGAATTTTCCTCTTCAGAATACAACAGAATAACTTCTCAGGACATTTTCAAACTGTTCACCAAAGAAGATAAAGACAAAGAATTAGAAGAATAGACAGAAATCTGAAGTGATGCTTAGAACATCTTGCAAACCCACAGTTTGTTTATATAGGATTGAAGAAACATGGAAGTCAGTGCAGCATCTGGGGAGGAAAAAATATCTCTTAAAAGCTAGAGCTGCTGGGCATGGTGGTGCAGACCTGTAATCTCAGCACTCAGGAGGCTGAGGCAGGGAATCTCAGCAAGTTCAAGGCCATCCTGGACTACACAGTGAGTCCAGTCCAGCCTAAACTATGTAGTGAGACCCTGTCTAAAAACAAAACCTAGGGCTTTATGTCATTAGAAAGGGTCATAGAAAATAAGGTTGGACTCTACTTTTGTTCTAATGTTGGCCGTCTCCCTTTGATAATTAAATAGGTTGCACTAATCAGTATAGTTTACTTTGAAGCTCAAGACTTTTGTCAAACTGTGTCCAAAATTGTAAGAATTTATTAGGGATGATAAGAGATATCTGCTCAGAAGTTAGGTAATCTCAAGTTTTGAAGGAGTAAGAGTTGTGAATAATAAATAGGTTTTTCTTGGGTATTGATGATATGGGTTGACTTTGAAAATATTAGCGAGGTTTATGACTAGATATATTATTTGTAATATATTGAGTGGGTGGTAATGAGTTAGTAACTTGGGTCATCAACAAGTTGTTCAGCTGAAGTCGATCATTTGAAAAAATGATGTGACCAGTTCGATGAGCCCATGCATGAAGCTCTGTGCTTGGATCTCCACATCCTCTTTGAGTAGCCCAACCAAGCAAGCACTGCTGAATTCTGGATGACCTTTTCACATCTTTAACATTTTTTGGAGATGTGTACAGATAGGATTTGAGTTAGTGTTTTCCTTCTCCTTTTGGGATTAGGGGTTGAACAGGGGCCTTTGCTCTGAGCTTCATGCTCAGCCTCTGCCTCACCCCTACTTATTTATTTTTTTTTAAATTTAAAAGCAGGGTCTCACTAATTCACTAACTCATCTAGGATGGACTATGACTTAAGATCTTCTTGTCTCAAATCCCCAGAGTTCTGGTGTAGGGGTTGGTTCTGAGGGACGTAGGAAAACACAGGACCGAAGCCGATGTCAGACGCTGGAATTCACGTCCTGTGTATCTGCGGCTGCCAGCTGCAGTGCTCGTCTATGGCCGGCAGTTGCGGGATCACCACACGTGTATCTGTGCACCATGTACTTGAGAAAATGTACCCTGCTGTGTCCTGATGAACGTTACTCACGATACTTATACCAAGCTTTCTCGGAAGCAAAGGTCCTCCCTGGCCTCGGCCACTAATCAATGAAGCAGGTAATTTTAGAAACCAGCTTACCCCGATTAGTATGAAGTACCTACCACGCATGCTCACCGGAATCCAGAGCAGGATGCCCGCTATCCTGTAGCACCACACTGCTGCTATGATAGTGTCCCTTCTGCCTTCTCTGTATTTGACACACTTGTTCACTCAGTACTATATCAGCCTTGACTCCCCCAGTTTTTTCTAAGGGCCCCATTTTTCTATTCTTTGCTCAAATGAGGGCAAGGACCCAAAGAGAGGAGGGGGTCACTCAGAGATCACCCCAAGATACAACACTGAGACTGCCACCATTTCCCACTGTACCTGACTTAAACCAAGATTTTCATTGCTGTTTTCTTCACAGATATTTATTCTGTGCCTTGAGAGACCTGAATAAATATAAATGTTGTTGGTTATTTATTAATCAAAGAGAAGAGTGAGAAGGAGGAGAGGAGGAGGAAGAGGAAGAGGAAGATGAGGAACAAAAATCAGCCTCTAGAATACTCATTGGAGAGGAAGAGCCCTGAAAGGTGGAGATGGGTAGTGCATTCGGCTACAAAGATTAAAGACTCCAGAGCCAGGCATCCCTGGGTTTGAAACCTCTTGTCTGTAAATGGGACAATAAAACTCATTTTGGGGTCAGAAACATAAGGTTATAAAAATGACATTTGTAACATGGATAAAAATGACATTTAACTGCCATTGGTGGTACACCTAAGTTTTAATGTGGACGGGGCTGTGGGACTTTCTGAACTCAGTGCCTTCATTTTATGAATGCGGAAGTCCTGCCGATCAGCGTCCTGGCCCGGCTTGTTTTCTTGACTCTTTACTGCATTGTCATCCATTGTAACCCATGTGTCCTCCTTGGCTGAAGAGCTATGACAAGGACTGTGACAAATGTGGCAGATAGAATTTGGGGTAAGTCTTGAAGGTTAAGCAAGATCTTAAGGGGCAGAGTCTAGAGAAGGAAGACAGTCCATGTGACATCATAGCACCAGAAGGTCTAAGCATAGTGACGCCTGAGTCCTCCTGCCAGTGGGAAGAAGGGAAGTGTATGGCTACTCTGAATAAGCCACTGGGGGTTGGGCTGGGATTGGACTGTCCTCTTAATGCATGAGGGACCTCAGGGGAGTGCTCTGAAATCTTTACCTCTGTGTGCTCTGGAACCTTCCAGGTGTACGTTTAGGAGCAACAAGAACCCCTCCTTCCCCCTGGCATTTGTGGGCTGCATTAGACTGAGCTTCCTGCCACTTGCTTCCTCTGGAGTCCCTCTTGGGGGACATAAATGGTGGGGCCAAGCTGAAAAGCTTCCACTTCCATGCACAAAGTTAAAGTGATGAGCAGGAGAAAGGTGTAAAGGGCGAGACAATCTGGCCGTAGGGATGGAGGTCTGAGGACGAATTCATCTCCATCCTCAGACTAAAGGCTTCACGAATGCACTGTCTTGTTATACTACATTCGTCCCAGATCTTTTCGAGGCACAATCCTTGGAACACAATGACCAAGCCTGCTGGGTGCCTCGGCTGATGGTGTGGTAGATGCATGGAAGGAAGAGGACTGCTGTAATTGCGGTGGCCGGTGAGCTATCAGGGCTGTGCTCCTCACGGCTCTTGGTCTCAGGGCTTCTGGTGATGGCTGAGTGGCTTTCCATGGTGAAGAGCTGCGTGTGAGCTCAATGCCTGCAATCCATGTTGTTCCTGGGATGGGGATCGATATACAGAGCACAGGCCTGCCAGCTCATTTATCTATTTATATTTTTCCCCCAGGATTGGAGATTAAACCCAGGGTCTTCACACTAAATTACTTCCCCTGACATAGATATATATTTTTTCTTTTTTCTTTCTTTTCTTTTTCTTTCTTTCTTTTTTTTTTGAGACAGTGTCTTGTGAAGTCAATAAGTTACCAAGACTGGGCTTGATTCTATGATCCTCCTGCCTCAGCCTCTCAGAGTGCTGGGATTACAGACATTGAATGACTATGTTTGGCTCTCCATGTTTGACGGTCCACCCCTTGCTTCTTCAACAAGAGTACATGTAAGCCATGCATAGGAAACGAGGTAGAAGCACTAAATATATAACTTACAGACTCAGAATGTGAAGATTCAGATCTTGGCTTTACCACATACTTGAGTTGTGGTCCTTCGCTAGCTATTTCTCTCTCCAAACCTTTATTTTCCTCATCTGCAATTCCGTAGTGAAACAGTACTGGCTCGACAGGATTGCTAGAAAGAATAAAGTCAGTGAGGCAATCTATGCAAGCACTGTGCATAGTCCCTGGACTCTAACAAGCTTCATACATGTTGGTGAACTTCTCCCCTTTTAAAAAGTCTTCTTTCTAAATTTCATATATTCTAAAATGAACATTGAGAACCCTTTTGAGTTTCAGAAAGTGACACGGATCTTATAGTAGATGATGCCATCTAGGTCCACTGGCAGAATGATGCATCAATTAATAGTAAGTGTTACAAACGTGGCTCTAGAGTGAGATAAAATTTGGATTTACTGTTACTATTTCTGCTAATTTGGCTATGGGAACTATGAATGAAGACACCAGAGACTTCAGGTGAACATGATCCATTTTTTTTCCTGAAATATTTGTTTCAATTGAAGATTTAGGCCGGGAAAAATTGAATATTCTAGCCAATGAGAAATTTTAGATGTTATTGTTATATTTCGATGCACATGGATGGCTTAAAAAGTCATCACAATTGACCTGAACTTTTAAATGAAAACTGTGCTGCCCCACACCAACTTAGTCCTGCAGTATTCTCTTTCTGCTGCTGGGTCCTCGAGACAGCAGCGCTCAGTGTGTTGAGCTGTTTGAAGTCCAGTGCCAGAAGAGACAAGCAGCACATACAGCAGTGATGAGAAAACCAAGCATCTCATGGACCACAGAGAGGATCCGGTGGGGGCACAGGTGGGAGCGAAGACAGAGACGTGGAGCTTACTGCTGTGATCAAATCCTTCCAAGACTCAGCTGAACATAAAAGAGGTGTGCTGAGCCCTACTGGGGGAAAAGGATGCTGGTCAAGAGGCTTCCTTACAGAAGGTGAATTTCAAGTAGTTTCACGGCCATGATATGGAATTGGGGGAGGTCATAGTTTTATCCTCTTTGCTGGGCACTGGGATGTTCTCCAAATTAACAGAGAAGGTCTCACTGAACCTTCTCTGGAACTAGAACTTCTGCTTGCCTGGCCCTGCTGTGCCAAGGCCTTGGGGCTCTGTGGGTGACCACGGCTCATCTGGAGGAATCCGGGTCATGAGGGGCTTGTTGACCCATATTTAACCTAAGTTCAGAACTTTGTAAACTTTTCCAAACTTCTGAATTTATGTTATAAGCAGAGCCTGGATTTTGGATTCTGTTCATAAAACATAACTCCAAGCAACATCTTCTGGATTATAAAATATTTATTCCAAGCTCCTTCCAGGAGAAGTGGAAAGTGCGGGGAGCATCTCGCTCTTTCTAGGGAACCTTGCCATTCTAACGGAACTCTCTGTTTTGTTTCTGTAACATTTCCTGGGCTGATGCTCAGCCTTCCATTTTCTCGCCCTAAGGAGAAAGACTCACATCTTTTAGGATGACTGGGACAGCACTGCCACCCTGCCCCTTTGCACCTCCTGATTATGCTTGCAACAGCTGGCTTAATGTAACAGTAATTTACAGCCCTTAGCTGGCAGCCTACCAAGAAGTCTTCATTTACTGAATTCAGTGAGTGCCACTGAAGTGGTAATTGAATCTTGTGAAGCCTCTGTGGCCGTGCCAGCAGGGCAAGGTCTGCAGGAGCTGTGTGAGGTGGGCGAGATGGGTACATTTTCAACAATAATGGATCTTCAAACCAAGCACCGTAGCACACAGCCACGGGATGTACGGTCTCAATGACTTGACTGATGCTGTTGGACACTGAGGAGTGAATCATGTCCAGGAACACGACGGCGTGTACACTACAAGGAGGATGTTCAGGGCAGAAATCTTACCACTGCCCAGAAATCACTGCCAAAAGGGGCACCTGATAATCTTGTCAGATACGGATATGTGCATAACAATCCCCTCCTGGGGTCAGGCATGTCCCTGCCTTGTTGTTTTACTGAATCCTGATGTGGGAAAGTAAAACTCCCCAAATGATTTCTGATGATAACTTTCAATGAAATTTACTTTATCGCTGTACCAGGAATTCAGTGCTTTCAAAATTTCACATTCACAGAATGATCTCGACTAACGACTTTGTGATGTCTAACTACTTTGCAATGCTGTTTCCAAAAGGGAACATTTATAGTTTGGGAAAATAGCACAAAAATGAGAGCTATTGGAATTGTTTTGGTTGCTGAAAATATCCTTGGCCTGTGGAGCTGTGGCACTGTGGAAAGGAAAGCGCTTTGGCTCCGGGGTTGGCAGCCCCGCGCTGGAGTCTCAGCTCCTTTGTCTGCTGTGTCCTTAATAGATCACCGACTTTTTTGAGTCTTTCTCTGTAAAAATAAATCAGTAATGTCTGCCCCTGTGCATGAACTAAATCACATTAGGGGCAGTGCTTGGCTTTGCTGAATGCCCACCAGCAGCTCTCATTTCCAGGCCCACTGAGTGCCAGGCACAGTCAGATGCTCATGAGCAAACGTGAGCTGACATCACCACGCAGTTGGTATGTAGGGTGGTCAACCCATCCCAGGTGCCTGCTTCAGAACCGATCGTACAGCCAAAATGTCCTGCCTCTCCAGAACCAACTCAGACGAGGATAAGGCAGCCGACAGCTTCTGGTTAGCCTGTCGTGTTGCAGGCACAGAAGGGGAAACTCGGGATGTGCGCATGCCTGGTACCCTCCAGCGGGCGAGACCAAGCCTCGCCAAGCCTGGATCTCCGTCTCGGCCCTTTCCTGCAAGCGCGCGCTCTGTCTGCTCGGTCCGGGTTGCTTTCCCTGCCATATTACTGGAAGCTCCTTCGCAGATATGAGTGCTTCAGCCCACGTTTTCCGAACCTGTGCCGGTCATCTCAGGAGTGCGCCTGTCAGTGCATTTGTGTGTGTTAGTTAGCGAGGAGTGAGTGGAGGTAATGGGCATGGAAGTGTAGAGCCCTAACACTTATTCTAAAGAATATTCCATCTGTCATCAAAGCACAAGTCCTTTGTCCCTTTACTCAAGAGTTTGATGGGTGTATCGCGAGGTCCTGCTACGCGTCAGAGACAGAAAGAAGGCCAAATCTTGGGTCATGAGATGCTGGCGGTAGGGTGTATGGGATCAGCCGGAGGGCACTGGGAGAGCCAAATGGATCTTCTTGAACGCTGCAAGTTTAGATTTTGCTTGCTTGTTTTTGGTGCCAGCTGCTTCCTCTGATCCAAAGGGCTCCTACTATCCAAGCAGGTGTCATCTTTTCAGGAACAAATTCTACCACTACCAGATGCTGAACTAGCTACTAAGACCTCCCCCATGTCACCTTAGATTGTGTATTCACTACCTGCGATTTGTTCTCTTCGCTTATTCTCTGCTTTTGCCAGCCTTTCTCAATAGCATGTAAATGTCAGAAAATGGGATAATCTAAAGGTTTAACTTATTCTCTGTCTTGCTCACAGCTGTGTTCTCAGGGCTCAGAACAACGCTAGGCTCACAGAAGCAACTGCAAGTACATGCCGAATGAGTAAGGCAGATGCATTTAGCATTTTGGGCCCCAAAAGGGGCGACCGAGGTCCCTTGGACAAGCAGAGGTTGGAGACTGCTCTATCTCAATTCAGGCTTCATTTTCTTTCTTGGTGTTATGGTTTGTGTATAGGTGTCCCCCCAAAGCCTCATGCAGTCTTGGGGCAGCTTCT
>NDGN011511227.1:358-18582 GCA_002564285.1 Tympanoctomys barrerae
CAGCTACTTTCTCTTAATTCAATGAGAAGAAAGATTTGTACTAATAGTGTTTGGACAGGCTATTATGTCTGCATCTTGTACTATGAATAACCACTATGAAGGCAATATGTTAATTATTGAAAACTGTCCTATTAATCGATTTTGAAACTATCTCATTGCTATTTGTTTCTCAATAAAATTAATAAAAAAAAATTGGTACTCTTATAATGCCCACTCCACCCCAGCTCCTCTAGAAGATAGGTATTCAGTGATCACCCCTCCATCCCAGTTTCTCTATCTGTGGAACCTGAAGTCTTGGGGTCTTTGTACCCCTTGCTTGTTCTCTGATTTGATTGGTACTGGCGAAGAGGAGGGAGACTGTGATTTCCACTGGAGTTTTTCATACCAGCCACTAGCACATTTAGCAGACTTCCAGAAAACTAGGGCAATAAGGAGAATTTTTATATCCTTTAAAGCAATAAAATGAGAGTTTTAGACATGTTTTGCTTTAAGAAGTTCTTGGGTTAGGCTTCCACAGAAAAATTCTTGCTGGTCCTGTTTATGCAGTGGATGTAGCCTCCTGGTCTTTAGCTCAGAAAATTCTGCCAGACCGATGGGCAGACACACACACACACACACACACACACACACACACACTCACATACACTGCTCTTATGCTTTTCTGATCTCAATTATGTACAAATTCAGTTGTTCTGAACTCCCCACTCTCTATTGGATTTAAGGTCTGTTTTTTAAAATGGCTTCTCATTAGTCCATCTGTTAAAACATAAGTCTCTTCACCCTTGGACTCACCCTTCTCTGTATCACCAGAGAAGAACTGAAAGGATTTGTCCCCTTTCTTTCTCCTACTAGTATCTATCATGCAAAGAGAGAGTACAGAGGTTTTGTTTCCCCACTGTTGAAAATTATGTTGTCTGATAAGAAGCCAGTGGTAGTTATAACTTTTTTAAATAATAAATAACAAGCGCCATGTTCAATAACACATACCTTGGGGTCCATGAACAGGTTAAATCATTTGCCCACAAACCTCATGTAGAAAGGCATCAGAATAATCATTGAGTACCTGCTATGTGCTGGGCATTTGGTACAAATTATACTCTTTTTATTCTACCCCAGGAATTGTGCACTCCTGAAAAATTATTGTTATTATTATTTTTTATTTATTTATTTTTTATATTTTAGGGAAGGGTTTACAGGGTGTTCAGGTTCTCACTACTAGATCAGACTTGTAGTGATCCACCTGTTCACAGCCTCCCAGAAGCTGAGATCACAGGCATGCACCGCCACGCCCAGTCTCAATTGCCACCTCAGTGTGCCCTGGGGATGAGGCTAGCATGGCAGGCCCAGGGATCGAACCCTTGCCCCCTGCGCCTGCTTGCAGATGCTTTAATCTGCTGAGCTATTTGGCCAGCCCATTATTGTTAATTTAATGAGGACAAAAAGAGGTTGAAACCAATTGTCCAGGATTAATCACCATGAGGTAGATACACTACTGCTGTGTCATCTTTCAGTTCTCTATGTAGCATTCAAGCTTTCTCATTTGCCCACCTGGCATGCAACAAAGCTGGGAAGTCACCCAGAGAGTTCCCACGTGGGCTGTGCTCATTTTTCCTTTTGTCAACTTCCTATATCACTATATGTGTTTGTTACAGCCAAGGAATCAATAAAAATGCATTACTAATAAAGAAATCCCTACTTGTTCAGACTTTCCTAGTATTTATGGCTTATTTTTATTTTGCATATTTGGGTGCTGGAGAGTAAACCCAGGGCCTTTGCACTGAGCTATATCCCCAGCCCTTTTAAATCTTTTTTTTTTTAATTTTGAGATTGCAACTTGCTAATTTTTGAAATTACCCAGACTGGAATCAAACTTATGATCCTCTTGCCTCAGCCTCACAGAGTGCTAGAATTACAGGTGTGTGCTACATGCCGTGATTGTCTCTTAGTCTTAATCTAATATTCTTCTTCTGTTCAAGGAAACATGTTGACAAACACAACTCATCAGGCTCCTCTAAATCATAATTTCTCAATTTTTAAAAAATTTCTCCTTTATAATCTTGAGAGTTTAAAGAGCACTGACCAAATATTTTGTAGAAAGTCCTCCAATTCAGATTTTTATTTTTCTGTCCTGATTATACAAGGGTTATAGTTTAAAAAAAAAAAAACGAGGCAGGAATTGAACTCACAACCTGGCGGGTGCAGTGCCACTGAGCTATCTTCCTGACCCCTAGGGCTTATAGATTTAAAAGAATAAGACCATAAAAGTAAAGCTCCACTCCTACCATGGTATAAAAACAACTTATTAGGGCCAGGGAGATAGTTCAGCAGACTAAGCACCTGCTTTGACAAGCATAGGGACAAGCATAGGGACCCACATACCACACCAGCCCCATTCCCGGGATGCAGTGAGCCAGCGATCCCGTGCGGGTGTGATAGTGCATGCTTGTAATCCAAGCATTGGGGAGGCTGAAAACAGGTGGATCACCGAGTCTGACCTGCATAATGAGACCCTGTACCAAATACATAAAAAAAAAACAACGCATTATACTTGATTCTAGTTTACCTCTTGACTGAGGTGTTACTTATCAGATGTCTCCACTAAAAGTTATTTGTCTCCTCCCCTTCCAGCGTGTATTCTTTGGAAGTCCTAATTAGAGCACTGAACCATAGGAAATATCGAGACATAATGGTCTCCAGCTTACATTATTTAATTGAAATAAATTACACAAGCATGCCCCCCTAGTCTTCTTGTCTAACAAGAACCATTATTTAATGGATAAATAAGGTGGCACACCACCTCTTCAAGTCATGTGTCCTAGTCAGCCTCAGCTTCTACCACTAGCGTACACCAAGTATTTTCTGTTTGTAGAAAGAGGATATCAGAGTACTTTAGAGTACTTCTTTCTTTGGAACATATTTGGGTAGGATAGAAGGATCCATATATCCACTTTGGCTACAGAACTTCCCTTAAATAAAATCCCTGATGAATTTGAGGTTTATGTGAGCTGTTTTTAGTGCTTCCCTTGTGCAAGACGCTATTCTATATGCAAGGCCAGTGATGGCAGGAAAGGTCACAAAGTCTTCTGTATATCAAGCTCCTTCTTGTGAAAGGACTACGGCTATGCACAATCCACTGGAGTTGCGGGAACTGGAAGTTCAGAGATCCTCAGATCTCATCCAGCAAGTGCTCTGAGTACCTGTCGGATAACAGGTATACTTCCAACTAAGAGAGCAACAGTTATGTGAGGTTTGTTGCAAGAAGATGGGATGGGATTTGCATCTAGAACTTTGGAGGTGACTTCATTCAGAAAGGTGAGTTCAAGCTAAGGGAAGAGAAGGAGAAAACACTTGAATGAACAGAAAGGAGTGGCCATTATGAGAATAATAAATGTCCTGGAGGATGTGGCTCAGAATTCATTTGTGTGCGGAACACAGATGTTAGCCAATGGTAAGGGTGAAGATGGTATAGACACTAGATAGGGCAAGAATGGGACTTTTGAGGATTTTGTTCTCTGGGTCACAGGAAGGATTTCTTAAAGTGGGAGTGGCTTGGTGGTCAACATGCTTTACAGGGTGTGGTCTGCTATAGGTCCTCAGGATAACTGTGGTGGATGGGAAAGATCAGCAGGAGGAGCATTTAGGAGCACTGGGCGTTAGCAGAGAGTAGAAACAACACAGACATTAAGTAAATGATTAGTTAGTTAGCTATGGGAATTCTTCCCTACATGACTGTGTGTTCTAATGACCTTTAGCTCATTCTAATTTTTTATGATAAAAATCAAAATAGCTTTATAACTAATTTTTTAATGCTAAAAGTCAAAATAACAAATAACTTTATAATTCTTTCTGTGGGTCTTTAACTTTTACAATAACTTCTTTAGATAGGCAGTATTCATCTGCATTTTCCATATTAGCTCAGAAATAAAGCTCAGAAAAGCTGAATACATTGGGGAAGGCCACACAGTGAGCAAGTAATAGAGCCTGGGTTTGAACTGTCATCCGGAGTGACTCAAAAGTCTGACCTCTCAGGACATTCTGCGTCAGAGCTAAGTTTATAGGCCTGTCTCAGATGTCTATGTGTGAACCATCTATTTGTGGATCACCCAGAGAAAATGTGTCATATCAAGCTGACTTCAGCCTGCCACCCAGCACGTTCCTGGAACACCTCCCAGCTGGTGTCTGCTGGGCGAACAAAAGCTCACTTCAATATTAGCCCAAGTCAAACCTAATTAGAAAGGCAAATCCACTCCCAGCCTTCCCAGCCCCAAATGGCTGGTGCATGCCAAGCAGTAACTTTCCTGTGTTTTCTGCTACTTTGGTTTCTCGGTTCCAATTCTGATCACCCTGGTTAATGTTCCTTCCAAAAATGAGAACCCATGTGCTCATTTTTGCTTCAAGATGAAAATCCTCCCTGGATGATGAGATACTACTTATGTCTTTAAGTTTGCTGCGGAGATGCTCATTAATTAGCAATATGCATCGATTGTTAGAGAATGCACAATTTATGCAAAGCTCAGAGCATAAAGGTAATTGAGGCAATGTTCCTATTCACCAGAAGGTGTTACCTAGAGAGTAACATATGCTTTCTATTTAATTCACTAAGAAGCTTGGTTATCTCAATATTAACTCAGGTAGATCTTCTTCTCCCATATATTGTTTAGGTCTTGCATGTACCTGGTATAGACTAGTGTTTTCCAACCTTGGAACAATCAATGAATATTTGTTGTCCTGTGTATTGTAAGAAGTTTAGCAGCATCCTTGATTTCTACCCGCTCCATGCCAATAATAATTGCAGCTATTATGGTTATCACAAACAGACACGTCTCCAGATATTCTTCAATATCTCCCGAGTGTTCCCAGGTCTAGACCAGGGAGAACCATGGCTAGTGGAGGCGAACTGATGGCAGGCGTGTCACAGCCAGCTGTTGGTTATCACTGAAAGCTCTGAAAGGTTTGCCATCACTGGTCTATACTATGCAAGTCTTGTCTTTAGAAGCCTGATCATGATGGAAGAAGCTTCACCAGCACTGTCATCTTGGCCACACGAGTGTCATGACACGAGTAAGGCGCTATGCTAAGAGCTTTTTATGCATTATCACTACTAGCTCTTGACAACACAGTGAGATGAGTATTATTATGATTATCTTTTTGTAACAGAAGAAATAGCAGGCAAAATGTACTGTAAGTCCTAAGTCTAGTTAATAAAAGATAGAGTCAGGACTTATACTATGCACAGGCTGAGATACCCAAAACTCACGGCAGAAAGCTGTATTCCCTAAATACAACCTGTCATCTCTTGACAGATGAAAAATTGAGAGCTACATACTGCAGATTGAGGAGGGCCACCCTGACACAGGCCAGCTTTTGTATCATGTGTAGTACCAAATTAAAACTTCGTTAACATCCATTTTATTCCCATGTTACTAGTTAGGAAACTCAGGTTCAGACCAGTTAAGTGACTTCCCCTCATTATTCCCGTGTCCATAAGTGGTAGAGTCTGGATTCAACCTAAGTCTGTCTGGCTCCTAGAGAAAAACAAAACAAAGTGAAAAAAAATCAATAAATAAAACGGATCCCTACTTCTCTTAAGTCTCTCCTCCCACCATCCACCTGGGACAGCCTATAGCTCCATCCCAAGAAAGCTGCAAAACGGGTTCTTTAGGCCAGGTGTGCTCATCCCAACCTGGGGCATCCCCCCTTTCGTTCCTCTTCCCAGCCCATACCCCAGCTTTCCACAGCTCTCCCAGCCCATTGAAGGGGATCAGTTCTCTATTGCAATAGCCTCCTGGATGCTGAACACCCTAGTCCAACCCAAATAAATCTGTGGGTGTTTGGTGAGTGTTTTTTCTCACTGGGAGGCCCCGCACATCAGAGTGTGGATTTTGGTTTCAAGTCTTTCCTACCTTTTGGCCAACTCTTCTCTCACCTACTGCACTGAGCAGTCCTGCCCCCCTCCAGCCTTCACTTGTTGCCAAACCCTGACTCTGGCTGGGAAATAGCAGGCTGCATACTGCCCTCCGCGGAGGTCGCCCTCTCTGGGTTCCATGAATAAGCCAGCAGGAATGCTTCAAGAAAGCAAAGCCGTCATCTTCCCACCCAACGGGAAAAAATACACAACACTTTCATGACTGTGACTGAGTGAAAATACCCAAGGCCTCCTGCGTGGTTGGTCCTTGAGCTCCAAGTGTGCACCAAATAGGACTTCAGAGAACATCTTGCCTGTCTCTCAGTTCTTCCGCGTTTACTTTTGGAATGTCCAACAATAATGCTGGACTCGGTTGCATAAGTGACATTTGACCAACAGTCGTCACCCTCATCACTGGGAATTAAACTCACATAAGGAGGAATAGAGAGGCCGGCAAGTAGCCCCAGTAAGGAAGAGACAGTTCTTCACTCCCTAGTACCTTTGGCATTTAATTATGAACCAGGACCTGTTGGGAGCTGTGCTTCCTTTCTGGGCCTGCAGGCTAAGAGCTCCAGGAAACCAGCTTGTGTGGCCATCAGTGTACCTCCAGATTCTCTGACTGATTACTCAAGCAGGCATATTCACAAAGACAGCATGAGAACTCTTTGAGCAGATGAAAGGAAGAGACAGGAGTGGGCTCTGGATGTGGGTCCTCCTTGTGGAAAACCAAACATTTGCAAATGCTTGTAACACCACCAAAGTGGAAGACAAGACAATGACCAGACTTGGAGGTAAATTTGGTTACTTAAATCACCAAAGTGCAGATGAAGTGCACAGTATCCTAGGCTTTAAACAACACCTGGGTTAAAAATAACTAGAAGTGAAGGAGTACACAAAGAGAAGCACTGACTTTAAAACCAGTAAAAATGGATTAGATTGCAGAATCCATCATTTGACTATAAACAGTGCCTACAATGGAGGAAAGTAATTGTTAGAATTTATTTCATTCTATTCCATTTCATTGCAATTCATACTATCTTGTTAGCATCTAAATGTTACTCACTTTTCAAAGCTTTGAATTATGGCATCATGAGCACTTAGGTTATTCACTTATCTGATGAATTTAAAGTCATTTGTCCTAAACAAATGGCCACTTTATGAAAATGACAAAGCCAAAGATCAGACGAATTTATTTTCTGTCCATGATTGAAGATGTGGAAGCAGCTGAGGATTTGAATCTAGTGCTCCCTAACCCATCCTCTTTCCCTATGGTCAGACCTCTCCTCATGGAGCTTGTTAGATTCAGCCCTCCAGATTTTCAGGTTCTATATCCCCAGATTCAACCAACTGCCATCTGAAAGCATTTTTTTAAAAAAAATACATCTGCACAGAACAGCTAGGCTTTTTTTCTGTCTTTATTCCTTAAACAATGCAGTGAACAACTATTTACACAGTGCTTGCATTATATTAGGTATTTCAAGCCGTGCAGAGACAATTGAAAGTATATGGGAAGATATGGAAAGGCTCTATGCATATAATGAGCTATTTTATTAAGTGTTTGAATATTTAAAGACAGCATTATCTGCAGGGGTCCTGAACAAATCCCCTCAGAGCAGAACTATACCATGTTCCCCTTCGGGGACCCACCTGGGCACTGCTGCGCCCATCCTGCACATGACCTAGAGGAGCTTCGCTCCAATGCAAGTGCTCAGCTTTGCTCAGGTTTGCTATCCCCACCTGGGTGTTCCAGTGACTTTATGAAAACCAGCAGCGGCCTCTTTTCTTATTTAATGGATTAGAAGCAAAAAGTTGGCATTGTGTGAGGGGTGCACCTTTTCTCTGTGGATGGGAAGGAGCGTGGAACTCGGAAGGAGAAGTGGCACCGTGGCTCGGAAGAAGTGGCACTGTGGCTCGGAAGAAGTGGCACCGTGGCTCGGAAGGAGAAGTGGCACCGTGGCTCGGAAGGAGAAGTGGCGCCATGGCTCGGAAGGAGAAGTGGCACCGTGGCTCGGAAGGGGAAGTGGCACCGTGGCTCGGAAGGGGAAGTGGCACCGTGGCTCGGAAGGAGAAGTGGCACCGTGGCTCGGAAGGAGAAGTGGCACCGTGGCCCGTGCAGCTCCCTTCAGGACAGCCATCAGGACCAACGCGTGGCAAGGCTGAGGAGCGGTCCGTTCCCTTTGCACTCTGTGCTGCAGCACACAGCCAGAGAAGCCCATCTGAACGGACCTCCATGGGGACAGACGCCTGAGGTTGCGAAGGGCAGAGGTTGTGGTAACCCTGAGAGTCTCACACCTCTCTCCGAGCTCCAGTTTGCTCCTGGAGGGCAGGACTAGTGATGCACACTTCTTGTGCATCGGATGGGATGACACCTGTAACCTCCCATATAACCTCACCCATCTCTACCAGGCCTGCCGCAATACCTGGGCTGCTACTGCTTTGTGGCTGCCAAGGTGATTTGAACCAAATTAGTCTTTAATGAGAGTGATAAGTCAGTCCCGCATGTCATTCCCTCTCACTTGTGAGCCCTAAGGGAGGGAGTAGGCAAATTCGGGGAGGAGCCAGGCATCAAATGACAATGCTGTCTTGGTGGACAGAAGGTGAAGGTGTGGCTGTAGAAGGTGATGGTGAAATTGAGGACCTGCTCCAGCAGGGCAGGCAGATCAAATGTCGGTTCTCCTCCAGAACAAGGAGGAGGAGGAACGACGGGATACCACCAACATTTTCAGGAAGGTGAAAACTTACACCAAGTTGTAAGTTTGTGACCTCAGAGCTGGCCTGTGTCCCCACTTGCTCGCATTCCTGGGGACCAAGCATGATCTTTCCCGAGACACTGCTAGCTGTTCCCTAGGTAGCTACGATGCCAGCCACCAAGAAGGTCTGCGGTGAGACAGAGCCTTACAAAGGTGATGACTGTCATCTGGCACTGGTAATTTGGGAGATGGCCCTTGAGAGGAGCAATCCTTCTATAACCCAATTAAGCAGCAGAAGTAAATGCTAACGAGGAATAAAGGCAGCCACAATGCCTTTTGTGTCACAAGAGGAAGACAAGTGGACTCTCCACTGAGTCATAATCAATGGCTTCCCTTAACCAGCCCATCAGTGCAGCCGTACAGAAGCCTCCGGGCCAGCTGCAGCAATGGACACTTCAAGAAGTGTCTCTGACCAGCTGTTCCTCCTGCTCTGTCTCAGAGCATCCCTCCAGTTTTTACCAAGACCCTTAAAAGAGTCCGATCAGTTACCTTGGAAATGACTATTGCTAAAACATCATCTGTATTTGAGCACCACTTGGAAGTTGACAAGGAGTTTTCATGTGGCAATCACAGAAAGGCTCAAAGGAGAGAAATTAGAGCTTCACTGTCACTGCTGTACAGTTAGGACCACACTAGGAGATTCACAGAGATGTCATCACATTCGGACCACACAGCCCTGGGTGGAGATACCACACAGATTCCCATTTTAAACATTCTGAAACTGAAGAACAGAGTCAAATGCCATGATCCACAAGGCTTTTTAGACACAGACGTGGGATACTGACTCAGGTCATTTCCTGTGTTGGCACGTTGTTCTCCATCACTAATGGCATCAACTCCTTCAGTAGCCCTAGAAATCAGTTACTGTGTTATTTTCTACTGAGGAAAGTTAAAATTCAGAGAGATCCCACAGGTCTATTGGCAAGAAAGAAGCCCAGAAATTAAATCCAGGATTTCTGGTTCCATGTATCATGCTTCTTTCATTACCCAACAGCTGCTCTGCCATACCCCAGGGCAAGCTGGTGTCCACTGAGAGGAGAGCTCCCAGTTCTGCTCCATGATTGCATGTCCATGCACACATGGGAAAGGGAGCGTTTCACTCAGGGGCCCATAAAAGAGAAAAACAAGAGTCTACCAGTAAAACTAATTGCTAGACTCCAAAATTCTTTGGAATCCTTTGAAATCATAGGTTAGCAGGGCCATTCCCGAAAATGACGTAAATCCAGTGGCAGGAAATGTGCAGCTCTTGTCCAATGTACTTATTTCATTCTCATGAAACACAGTGCTTTCCATTTAGGTCAGCGGCTTGTCCAACTAGCTGTAGGCATGGAAGGCAGGACCAGTCAGCCCTTGGAGAGAGCCAGGATGGCCTTGATGAGCTCAGCGTAGAAGGATCCCTTGACCTACTCTTGGGGACACTTAGGTGGGGGAGATGGAGATCGGAGGCCAGAGATGCCCACCCAAGGCATCATCCTCTGTGCTGTTGCTCTCTGCAGGGTAGTGATAGGATACCTAGTCTGTGCTGCAGTCACTTACTTGAAAAAGTTATGGTTCAGACACAGGGCATCTTTAAATGACTGGAGTAGTGTGAAGTCAGGTATGCATGAGAAACAAATAGAAGGAAATCTTTGTTATTGTGAAGAGCATTGATGCTGTTAGAGGAACCCAAGTTTCCATCTCATCTTCTTCTCCTCTGAACACCATGTCATATGTCCCCATGAGCAAATAAATTTACTTTTTCTCTCTCTATGAAGCTGAGATTCCATTTCAGAAATTGTGGGCATCATAGATAATTGGTGGGAATAATATTTTTTTTTAAAAAAAACAAGCAGAGAGTAGGACTTAAAATATCCTTCCTTGTATTTAATTCATGACAAGTCTGCAGCACATATATTTTTATCATCCTCATTTTGCAGATGGAAGCACTGAGGCACAGAAGTTAAGTGTCAAATAAACAGCTATCAAAGCGACCAATTAAAAAGTTCTGGAATCAGGGCTGACAAGATAGCTCGGCAGATAAGCACTTGCTTAGGCAAGCGCAGGGACTGAGGTTCAATCCCTGGCACCACATGCTGTGCCAGCCCCTCCCCTGGGTGAGCTGGGCTGGAGGCCTAGTCTGGGTGTAGTGGTACACACCTTTAAACCCAGTGTTGGAGAGGCTGGAAACAGAAGGATCACTACAAGTCCAAGCGGCCTAGTGAGTGAGGCCCTGTACAAAAAAAAAAAAAAAAAAAAGTTCTGGAATCAGGATTAAAGCCAGTTCTTTTTTCCCACCATGATAAAATGTTGTTGACTTTAAAGTATCACCTCGAGAAGTATCACCCATGGGTAAATATGTTTATACCCACAAAATATGTATTGGTGGCCAGGTCATTGAAGCCTAAAGGCAGCAGTGAGTTAACTTATTCTGAGAGAGTATACATTCCCAATATTGACCAAACATGGACTTATGAAGAATTATAATTTATGTACCAGAATTAAGACCCACCCTCAGTATGTATTCAACACAGGCCAAGTGCTTAAATTCAGAAAAGTTGGAGAGAAGAGCAGGCAAATAGTTATTAATCATTTATTACCTAAGGTATTGTACTAAGTATTATAAATACTTTATCATATTAAATTCTATTATGTGTAATAGAACTACTAACTTCTCCGTATTATGCATATTTCTCTACTACTTCTAGAAATAGAATCTAGCTAACTTTCAGAAGGCCATTCAATTAGTTCTTACTTCTTGCAGTTTATTCTTGCCATATGGCTAGTTCTAGCACAAGGAATATGAACGTAATTAATGTGTTCAACCTATATCTGTCCCTCCTAAAAGGAACTTGCTTATTTTTCATTTTCATTTTCATTTTTATTTTTTGTAAGGGTCTACTGGGTCTACAAGGTCTCACTATATAGATTGGACTTGTAGTGATCCACCTGTGTCCAGTCTTCCAAGAGCTGGAATTATAGGTGCACACCACCACACCCAGTGTCAATTGCCATCTCAGTGTGCCCTGGGGGTGAGGCCATCATGGCAAGCTGGGGATCAAACCCTGGCCCCTGTATCTGCCTAAGCAGGTTCTTTAATCCTCTGAGCTATTTGATCAGCCCTTGTCTTTCATTTTTAATAGTTCTTCTATCCCATGAGCTAGAATATCGATATGGTCTTGGGAAATCAGCTTTGGTCATGTAAACAAAGACCACTCTTGGCAGTAGACCTCAAACAAGAATGATTTTGTTCCCTCAGGAAATCCTAGCAGTGTCTAAAGACAGTTTGGGTTAACAAAATTGAGGAAGGCATGATGTTTGCATCTAGTAAGGAGCAAGGACAAACATCCTACAGTGAACAAGAAGCCTAAGTTACCACCTTCTAATGTTCCAACAAAGAAATGATCCATGCCAAATGTCAACAGATCCTGAAGTTGAGAGATCCTGATATAAAGAACTTTGATCCTGATATAAAGAAAAATGATGAAAGAATCAGTCTCTTCCATTGTTCAGACTGCTCCAGGAGGCTAAAACAAACTTCATCCTATTTTAGTCACAGTTGTTTCTCTTTGTCACAGCAACATAGCCAGTTAATACAGAAGCCTAGTTCAGCCTTAGAGAAGTTAATTTTATAAGGTCTAAAATCTAACCAATGGCATAGTGAAGATTAGGGGTGATAGAAGAGAAAAGTAAAAGAAAACTGAAAATATTTGAGAGTAATTAGTTCTTCTTGCAGTTTATTCTTGCCATATGGCTAGTTCTAGCACAAGAAATATGAACATAACTAATGTGTTCAACCTCTATTTGTCCGTTCTAAAAGGAACTTGCTTATTTTTCATTTTCATTTTTATTTTTTGTAAGGGTCGAGATAGCTCAGCAGATAAGCACTTGCTTAGGCAACCACAAGGACTGAAGTTCAATCCCTGGCACCACATGCTGTGCCAGCCCTTGGTTGGTCCACAGGAGGAGGTTTTAGAGACTGATTCAGCATATATGCGAGGCATTTCATCTAAAGCAGCAACCTAAGATACATTTGGATTCTACTGTATGCTATGAGAGAACTGCCACATTGCTACCCTGCAAACTTTACATGGAGAATGATGGACATGTGAGATGTGATCAGAAAGTACCGTGAATATTTAAGTTCTGACCTTTATTACATGATGTAAAGTCCTTAATCTCTATCAGAACACTCCTCCTTGCTTCCACCACACTTATTCCATTGTTCTCCACAATGACATGAAACAGGGCTTCTAGAAATTGCTTCAGACAGCGGCAGGCATTACGAGGTAAGTATTAAAAGTTAGAGAAGTTTGAAGGAAACAAATGGTAATGTGTCTCTTAATTTTTTAGATATCTATAATTTTTTAAACTATAAACATTCACAGCTCCTTTTAGTTACACCTCCTATCTCTATCCTGTGTATAAATGGGACGTCTTACAGTTCAGAGATGCTCCCTTCAGCCATTTCTCTGTCTGGTTCATCATTTTCTTCCTACTAGGAGGATGTGAGTATGAAAAGTTAGTGTACAACTTCTAGTCTGACATCAATGTGTGTCACTTTCTCTAGAGAGAGACATCAACCCATAGCTTCCTTTCTAGCTCTGCAACTTATCTGTGATTACAGGAAGTGAAATGATTAATGTTGAGCAGGATTGAGTCTTTCCTTGTGGTGGCTCTCAACACCAGGTTCTCAGGATGTCATTAAACCAGAAGAACCACTGAGTATTTTGCTAGCTTTGTGATTCTGTCCTGTATCACATAGTTCAGCGTGGGGTCTAGAAATTATTTTACAGGAATCAGCTTGACACAGGCTTAAATAGGTTAAATGCCATCTGTGTCAAATGACATTTTCCTCAGTCATCACTTGATGTACACCTTTTCCTCTCTTTGACAAGACATGTCCCTAAATAGCTAGTGAGAATATGACCCATAGCACAGAAAGTAGTACCTAATAAGTGTGTCTCCTTCCAATCAAGAATTTTATTAAATGATCTGATTTTCTTCATGGAAGTCCTTTATATCTTATAATATGTAATCCCTTCTATTATCTATGGAAATGTTCCAAAAATGGGAATTCATCTACCATCTCAGCCCCCAAATATTTCTTAGACATGTGTGGGCCCTTCCCAAGCCCCAAACACTGACATTACACACATTTTAAGAATCCAAATCAGAATAGTTGACCACAAAAGGCATTACTAAAGCTCTCTAAAATAAGCAGGAACTAAGGAAGTTATGGCGGCAATTGAAACAGAACAAAGCCATATTTGAAGAAAACCAAAGAATGAAAGCAGAAGTAGATTCAAGCACTGCGTAGGAAATACCTGTGTCATGTGTGGGGGGCTTCACTGAGCTGTGCTAGGGAAGAATAGAAGGACCAAAGGAAGAAGAGACAATCACTTGTATCTTAGGGAAGCCCTAATGTGGCAGGGCGAAACACATCCCCAAAAACATGCAATGCTAACACTACTAGCACCGCATACTTTTCAGTTTAAAAATAACTTCCTGTTCTTTACCTCAGTTACTCTTCAGAACAACTCTATGCGGTATTTTTGACCCCTGTTTTTGATAGTGTGAGGAGATGTTTACCTATTGGGTGATTTCTAAATTTCATTGGCATAACCCCGATCCAGGTATATCTGCTGTGAATGCCACACTGTGGCATTATGTGTCCTTCACAAGTCTGAAGTGGAGCCTTAGCTACTCTGCTCCTGGGCCACCACTGGGAATCCCAACAGCTGCATACCATTAATGTCTCACTCATAACTCTTTGTGGTCCAATAGGAATCAATATACTTTGGAGTGGAGTAGTCTATGTGGAGTGTGTTAACACCCTTCTTATTTTTATTTTTTTGTTTTTTATTTCACACTCTATGAATATACAAGCCAGTAACAAGCCTAAAAGTCTTTACTGAAGGTCAGGAGAAATAATTTTGCATCTTGCATTGAAGTTAACAATTAGATGTCAATGTTAGATACATATACCAAAAAAAAAGAACTTTGATGAATTAAATGGAAATCTCTCCCATATTCATGATTTAGAATTAGCAATTTAAACATGAATACTACCAACATTAGCTTACAGATTCATTGCCATCTCTATCAAAGTTCCAATAGTATTTTTCACAGAAAGGGAGAAATCCTAAATTGGAAGGGAACTACAAAATTCCCCACCCCCCAAATAGCTAAAGCAAGTAGGACAAGAGAAACAAAGTGGAAGATATCAGATTTCTTGATTTCAAATTACATCACAAAGCTATAGTAAACAGAAGTTTGGTAATGGCATAATAATACAGAAATAGACCAATGGAACATAATCAAAAGCCCAAAATTAATACAAACACACCCCATCAACTACCCTTCACTAAGAGCACCAAGAATTGATAATGGGGAAAGCATGGTCTTTTAATAAATGATAGTGGAAAATCCAGATAACCATATGCAAAAATGAAATTGGACTCTTATCTTATTCCATAAGCTTTAATCCACTGAAAATAGATTAAAGACTTTCACCTAAGACCTGAGACTATAAAACTACTAGTTTTCTGGAAAGCCCCTTTTCCTTAGTGCTTATAAATCATTCTTAATGTAGAATCACTATAACAAGTTTTCAAATATTTTCCATATATCTGGAGTAAAAGTACTCCTGGTATACTGGGTTGATTTAATGGCTAATCCCATTACCAGTATTAAGTTGTTACTATCTTGATAACAAGGGTGACAAATATGTTGCATTCTGCCAACCCTTTCCAAAGCTAATTATTTATGTTAACACTTCTTTGAAAATTATAACAACTAATATTTATTGAGAATTTACTACACACCAAGTGTTACACTAAACAGTTTATGTAAACATTATCTAATTCCCATGGCAACTTTAAGAGTTCCATGATTTATTTCTCATGTCTCTGCCCCAAAGCCTTAGGTGCTCACTGGCAAGTGCTTTTTGAAATAAACTTGGATTTTGAGGCTGCTAGAGCTGACTTGCTATTGAGATGTGGGATCTGCTCAGAATACACAGGTCCCAGATAGCATGAAAGGGAGGTGTTTCTCCCTTCTCCAGTTCTCCCTTCATTTTCTGATTCCTTACTGCCAGGGTGTGTAGCTTCTTTTGCTACCATGCCCCTATGCCATGCAGTTTTTGTCCTGTGGTCAGCAGACATAGACAGAAATGTGACCCAAAATAAACCCATTCTCCTTGAGTTTGTGGGGGTTGGGAATTGTGTTTAACAATGGAGAAAGTGACCCAGACAATTAGCTCTTATTTTTTGCACTTTACTTATGAGAAGACAGAAGTGTATGTAGTTGGTAGGGTTGTTGAAACCTTGTTGTTAGAATATTGCTTAACCCTTGCTTGAGGAAGGGCTATTCTATTTCAGATAATTTAGGTGGAAAATAAGGAACATTACCAATCTAAATGAACTTGGATCTAGACTTGGACTCTCATGATTTTCTTAGTGGCAGAAGAAGTGTTATGGTTCTCAGTATTTGTATATTTCTTTCCTTACAGATTCATTTCAAATGACAGAAGTGCATTAACACTTGCGTGACTGGTGTTAGAATAATGAATATTTTGATTTAATACAAGTAGTTTGGAACATTATACCTAGAAATTATCCAAATGGGATTTCTAAATGCCACCTACCTACTAAGTAAGTCACTAATTCTTCTCAATCCCAGGCCACTTCCTTTAGGTTTAGATATCTGACTTTTAATTTGCTAGTCTTCTCTTAAATGTCTTATTAGAGCATCTACCTTAGTTTGTCCACAATAAAACTTTTGATTTCCCTTCAAAAGTAGTCCTAACTCTTTCTCTAAAGCATTTAAAGCCGCCATCTAGGTGTTCAATCTAGAAACTTGCAGTTTTCCCTTAATCTCTCGCTCTTCTGCATGTTCCTCTACCCAGCCAGCAGACATGGAAAGGCCAATGCTAGAGTTACTTCACAACTACCCATTTTTGTCCATCTTGTTTCAAAACATAATTCTCAAGAATTATACAGTATTCTTCTACCTGGTCTCCCTGTGTCCATTCTTAGCCTTTATCTAATCTTCTGACCCCAGAACATCTAAATATATCTTCTTCCCATCCAAGACTTACTTATGAATGACAAATAAATAAAAATTGTATATTTTTAAGGCACATAACGTGATTTTTATATACATTATATAGATTGGGAAACTATGACCAAGATTAGTATAATTTACATGGTACCAAAAATATTTTCATTATTTGAGATCTTTTTTAGCAAATTTCGAGTATGTGATACATTGTTAGGTATAGGAATATGGTCCACACTAGGTCTCTAGAATTTATTCATCTCACAATGTGAGTTCATACCATTTGTCCAGTATCCCCCATTCCCACCCCCCACTCCACCCCCACCAGCTCCTGGTAATCACCATTCTACTGCCTGTTTCTAGATTTGATCTTTTGAAATGTAAATTAGAGGGCTGGGAAGATAGCTCAATAGAATAAGCGCCTGCCTGGCAAGTGCAAGGTCCTGAGTTCAATCCCTCCTACCACAGAAATAAATAAATAAATAAATAAATAAATAAATAAATAAATAAGAGTTTCTGGTCTAAGAGAGAGGACTGAAGATATAGGTTTATCCTCACTCACTTGCAAAGAAAAAGTATGCAAAAATTCATTTGCCGCCAAAGAAATAAAAAGAGTGGGAACAAAATCATGAGCATTAGGATGTTTCTGCACATACTTATAGAGTAGGTGTGAGGTAGGAGGAGAACTATCAGGAGTATAACAAATGGGAGGAGAAAACAGACTCTTCAGAACTCTAGAAAGGCTCTTGGCTTAAAGGTGCCCTCGAATGGCCTGGGAGGTCCATGAGTGAGAAAACATGTACTTGAAAAGTTGGCTTCATTTTGCACCTCTATCCTCCTATGTCCATAAGGACAACAGGTTTTTGTTTACTGAGTGGAAAAAGAGAGTTATTTCTCACCAAAAGTTTTTTGAATAAAATATTGGTTTCCTAGTAAAGATGTGGGCTTTGTATTTTGGCATGTGTGGGTCTTGCTATGCAACAGCCAGACCCCTGTCTACAAAGAAAAACAAAGAAGCCTAACAGGGTAGCAACATTATTCTCATATATAATCAGCTTTCCTCTCACTGCCGTAAGCTGAAAGGCCCAAGATTAACTGACTTTTGCAAAAACTTTGAATAATGAAAGAAAGATAGCTTAAAGAAAACTATTACTGAAACTCATTCTGAAAGAAACGGATAATTCAGGAACCTGAAAAAAAAAAAGAAAAGAAAACTCTCATGATAATTCTTAAGGACACTTAACAATAACCTTAACCATTAGAATTAAATAGAAAAGAATGACACCAAAATTAGTTTGGATATTTAATTTAATAAATTAAAATGATTAAAAATAAATGGAACTAATGTGAGATGTAAAATATTAAGGAAATCCTACAGGGTGTAAAGCAAAATTCAGTGACAAGAAACTTAAAAGACTGGAAGTCTGAAACTTGACTGATAAGATATTTTTAAAGGAACATAAAACTAATTATTGACCACTGCTCACCATTATTTACAATAAAGTAAACAATATACATTAGGATAACATTCT
>NDGN011511264.1:3298-14416 GCA_002564285.1 Tympanoctomys barrerae
CCTCCCAAGAGCTGGGATTACAGGCATGCGCCACCACACCCAGTCTCAATCACTGTCTCAGTGCACCCCGGGGCCAGGGCCAGCAGAGCAGGCCCAGGGATCAAACCCCTGGCTCCTGTGCCTGCTTGCAGGCACTTTATTATCTGTTTCATAGATGATGTGGAAAGCATCACACAGAATATTCACAAGCTCTCCTACCCCAACACAGTCACCCCAGGCATGGGAGCAGCAGGGTGACTCTGCAGGAGGAAAAACTAAAATCGGCATGTGCTGACTCAATCGAAAGAGCCTCCTGCACAGGATCAGTTCAGACAGGGTCGTCCAATGCCAAGCTTCTCAAGTCTGTTCCCCAGAGGATCTGGCTGGAGAGAGCACTCCCTGACCACCCTCAAAATGGTCCTTGTGATGGTTTGTGTCCAGATGTCCCCCACAAGCCTCACATACTCCGAGGTGGGGCTTTTTCAGAGGTGGCTGGATCTCGAGTGTGTGACTGCTTCATGGTGCAGTTAGACTAAGAGTGGTAACTATTAAATCAGTCCACTGATTCATTAGGCACCATCCTCATGCCAGTACCCTGGGAAAAATACAAGGGACAGAAAGAGGCTTGTCTTGTCCCTCGCTTGCTCTGCTCTCTTCTGTGTTTCTCCTCTGTGATGCCTGTCTGCCATCCCACCCTGCCTTGGAGCCAGCTAATGATGGTCTAAAACCTCTACAAACTGTGAGCTACATAAACCTTTCCCTCCTTAACTTTGGGTGTCAGGCATTTGTCTCAGCAAGAGGAAAGGAACTTAGTCCCTTGAACCAGGTGTCTGGAGACAGGCAGAAGAGCCAGCCAGAACTCGAGGACTGCAAGCATACCACTGCTCCCCAAGCTCCAGAGAGCTCCCGGGGAGAGGCAGCCCTCCGCGCTGTGAGCAATCCGCAGGGTGCTGCAGGCTCTTTCTCACGTCTGCTGTGTGCCCAACACTGTGTTCAGTCCTGGGTGGAGAGAATGCAGCTATGGGGCCTGCATCACAGAGGAAATGGGGCCCCAAGGCCCTGAGCGTCAGGGTGTACCCAGGTCTGGTTCACCAGCCAGCTTCGCCTTCTGCTGTGGCTGCAATCTTGCATGAGTTGCAAAAAGGGAAAGAACTAATCAGAAGGCAGATTGCAGCTCAGTAGCTAAGAAAGTTCATTGCTTAGCACAACATCTGTGCCTGAGGCTTGGCACATCTTGTCTAGGCTGAGGGAAGGACTTCTACATCAAGGAAGGGACCTGGTTAGGACGTGATCGGGACTCTTGCACAGTTGCTCACTCTCACACTGTAGGTGAGCTTCTTCATCTACCTTCACACAGCCCAAACTCGCTCTGCAGAGCCTGTTTCTTTTCTTCCCTTTAATGAAATTTTGCTACCAACACCTCCCCCACGAAAATAGAAAAACTAAAAAACATGTTGGGCTTAGAGATTTCTAGTGGACTGAAGTTCTGAGATTCTGGGCACCTTTTGTCTGTCCCCTCCCTTGGGCTAGCTGTGCTGTCCTGAAGAACGGCAGGAGCTTAAGCTGGTATCCCAGGGACAATCCACTCTGCACAGAGCTATGCTGTATCCTTACAGACTATTAAGGGCTAGTTGGTTGGAGACTTAACTTCAGTCCATCAGATGAGAAGTGGGGGGCAGAGAGTTAATGGGCCTGTTGAGGGGTTCCACTTTCCCCACTCTCATGCTATGCTACTTTGTAGAGGTCACTGTTATTCTTAAATGTCTTATAATACAATGGCAGTGCCATTTGAAAGGTGGGACACTGAGACCCAGAGAATGTTAAGCAAAACTTGTTCCTTTTTTTTTTTTTTCTTCATTTTTTATGTATTTGGTACAGGGTCTCACTACACAGCTTGGACTAGTAGTGATCCTCTTGTTTTCAGCCTCCCCAGCACTGGGATTACAGTTATGTGCCACCACACCCAGTCTGGGTGGCCAGCTCAGTGGGCCTGGGGGCAGGGCTGGCGTGGCATGTGGTGCTGAGAATCAAAGCCTGGTCCCAGTGTTTGCTTAAGCAGGCGCTTAGTCCACTGAGCTGACCCTTTGTTTCTGTTTTTGTAGCAAGAGAGAGGCAGTCAGGATTTGAACCTAGGCCTCTCTGACTACTTCATTTTTCTGTGGAATTACAAACACAAGTGCTTAGAGTTGATTCTGCAGAGTTATAGGAATACAATCTACAATCATTTGGCTCCCATAGAAAATTAAAACTATAACGAGGCACCAACCTCTTATCACAACCACTAAGAACCTTATGCTTCTCATTGCTGTCTTCTATCAAATCTCTGAGGAGCAATCCTCACTCCCACAAAGCTAGCTCAAGTGAGGAGACGTCTTGCAGGCTCAGCAACTTCCCCCCAAATCATGTGACATCGACACGATGCTCATTCCCAAAGGACATCCCTAGACCAAGTGGGGACTCTTCATCTCAGACTCAAGGAGACTGGAATGAAAAACCAAGCTCCCAGGAAGACACAGACTCCGGTCAGAGCAGGGCAGGTGCCAGTGTCCTCAGGCAATGGCTCAGGGACTGGGACTGAGGTGTTAGGATGTGGCTTCCTAAAGGATTTTTCTCTTCTTCTGCTTCCTTTGCTGCCCATGAACTCCTGCCTGGATGTAGCCCAGGGCAGAGATTCCAGGAATATCTCAAGCTTGGGAATACACGGGTCACAGCTGTCCTTCACAGGAATGCAAGCCCACGTTCTAGCAAAGGGACTATGGCAACTGGGAACCTCAACTCAAAAAAAGCCAGATAAAAACCTGAAAGAGGTCCTGTGCAGCTAGCCCATTTGACAGAGTTAAAAACCAAGGCTCAATGAAGACAAATGATTTCTCTGAGCAACACCAGCCAGGAAATGGGGCTGTGCTTCTAGCGTGCTCACTGTGAACTCAGGCAAGCCAAATCTCCTAATCCATTTGGGAAGGCACGTTGCATTCTAGACCTATTTCCCATATGGGGAAACTGAAGCTGAGAGTGGTATGACTTACCCGGCAAAGCCAAGTAACCACCCAGCAACTCACCCTGCATGTCAGGAGATCATAACTGAAGGCATGCAAGCAGACATTTATTCTAATGGCAATGTTCTTATTTTAATATGCATTAAGAAAAGAAAAAGAACACATGAGACCTGTATGTGCCCAGATACTTCTCTGCTTAGGAGGAAGCCTGTCCCCAAGTGGTCATCCTGTGTCAGGCCTCTCTGGGTGCTTCCCAGGTGTCCCTGCATTCAGTCCTCACAACGACCTTGAGGGCCACACAGCTGCTACCCTCATGTTGCAAGTGAGGCACATGGAGTCGATCTGTTCAAGTGTCCTCTGCTGGGAAGCAGCTGAGCTAGACTCGGACCTGTAAATATGGGCTGAGATGGTGCTTGGAGAAGACAAAACTCCAGAGCATGCTCTGAGCAGGACATAAATGAACTGCATGCAGGGGACTCGCTGGATTTCCCGAAGGCCACGTGGTCCTGGATGCTACCCTTCCCCGGCTCACTGGGCTGTTCTTGGGGTTCTCATAACACATCCTTACTTTTTCACACACTCAAGTTTCAGATGATTCTCCAAGAAGGCCCTTTCTGGGCACCCAGTTCTTACATACTGGATGCTGTAGGGTTGCCAGCCTCCACCTCCAAGGACTCGAGGACCCAAAGCCTTAAGCTCTCCCTTGCCCTGAGATGGTGCACCCTGTTCCCCTGTGAGAACAGCACTTGTTTAAAAACATGCAAAGTAACCAGGCATGGTGGTGCAGGGTTATAATCCCAGGACTCTGGGAGGCTTAGGAAGAAGAATTGCAGAATTAAGCCTTGCCTGGGCACCTCAGGGACTTAGTGAGACCTTGTCTCCAAACAAACAAACAAACAAACAAACAAATGGCTTGGGATGTAGCTCAGTGCAAAGGCCCTGAGTTCAGTCTCCACTATCATCAAAACAAATGCACATACAAAAAAAATCCCAAAATGTGGGAGGTAGGATCGAGGGTTGTAGCTCAGTAGTACAGCATGTGCCTGATACACACATGGCCCTGGGTTTGATCCCCAACACCACCAGAAAAACCTCTAAAACATAACTCAAAGTGAATGCATGTGTTTAAAACTGAGGAAATCTAGATGAGGCCTGCAGACTGTATAGGTGTCATCCTCCTGGTTGTGACAGGGTACCATCTAAAGTTAGCAAGACAGTATCACTGGGGATGCCAGATGAAGGACCTGGAGGGTCTTTAAGGTATGTCTTATAACTACGTTGGAAATTGGTAGTGATTTCAAGACAAGTTTACTTAAAAGAAAGATGAAATAAAATAAATACCCACAAGTAAATTCAGAACCTGAAGTACCTCAGACCTTCCCAAAAACCTCTCTGAAAATGTTAATCGAAGTAACACAGTCACATAGTCATTCAACAGACAGGCCACGCATTCACCTCATGCCAGAGCCATGATGATGCTGGGGACATAGAAAAGATGCCGACTCCTTGCACCTCCAAGGGACTGTCAGTCTAATGTCAGTGACAGAGAATACCAGGATGGTGACCCCATGTGAAAAGGGGGTGGGCGGACAATGGTTTCCCTAAAGAAAAGTGGGGAACTGAAGAGGGTTTCCTCTGGAACGACAGGGACTTGCCCAAGGCCAGCTGCCTCTGGACAAATGGGTGGCCTTGGAGCAAGTTTCCCTCTTCCTCCCTTTCACCTCCCCCACCTTCCCCTCCCCTCTGCTGCAGATAGAACCCAGGGCCTCAAACGTGCCACCCAAGCTGGCTATCCCTGAGCTATATTCCAGCCTTGCCCTTGAACAATTCTAATCAAGCAAGATGGGAATTTCAACTCATTGGGGTTAAGTGAGTTCACTTCTCTGTGCCTCGGTTTCCTTCTTTGTAAATACTGATGAAACAAGAGTGCCCCCGAGGACTGCTGTGGGCAGTAAAGGATAATATGTGGGCAGCGCTGGGAACAGAAGGCAGTCCAGGGACTACACATGTCCTTTAGAGTCCTTTTAAAAGCAAAGTCCTGCACAGCCTCTGGGACATCCATGAAACTTTCGGGGGCTGCTGGCCTTGCTTGTTTGAGTTGGGGACAGTTGAGGGCAGCCTGTCACCCCCAGCAGAGGCTTCGCAGAGGCTCTCATGGTGGCCCAGACAGAGAGGCTCGCCCCAGTTCACAACCTTCTCCAGGTTAAAAATTACCAATCTGGGTGACATTGAGCACCCATCTACTATCACCTGCTGAACACCTTTGGATCCTTCAGAGGCCTAAGCTAAGCAAGTCGCTCTAAGTATGCTGGTTCAAATGGTCATTCAACCGGGCAGGAAGCAAAACCATCATGCAAAGCAGAGGTTGTGAAGATTACACAATTGTTCTGTCCCTGAAGAGAGATATGCAGATAGCTCACTGGGACAGATGCAGTGACCTTTGGCATCGCACATGTAGCAGCGAATGTGTAGATTTACAAACTCGAATGTGTAGATTTACAAACTCGATCCAGTCCCAGAAGAAGGAAGAGTACAATGTGGCAACTGCTAAGTTTCTCGGCCTTATGGGGGAGGGGTTGCTCTCAACCCCTCAGCAATTCAGGCATGAATCTACAACATCAGAAATTCTTTGCAAAGCCGTTTCCAAAGCCAAATGTCACCAGTTCACCTGCCTCCTCTCAGCTTTTTCCCTTGGTAACGCTGAGGGTAGATCCTGGGGCCTTGCATGTGTTAGGTAAGTGCTGTACCCTGAGCTCTACACCCCGCCCTGCCTTACTGAAGCATGAAGCATGTTACTGACTCCAGCATGGAGCCTGGTCCTGCCACCCACGTTACAGAGGAGGCCACTGAAGCCTAGAGAGAGAGAGAAGGTGTTTGACTCCTGGCCACAGAGGGAGCCAAGGGCAGACATGGCCTCTAAAACAGGCCACTTTCCCTGATTATATAGGTCTAAGAAACAGGTCCCACTGCAAGCGCTCAACAGTGTCTCCAGGGAGTGCACAGCATCGGGCCTGACCCACGGGTGCACACGGTCTGAGTTGTGATCAGGTGGCTGCTGTGGAAAAGGTGCACTCAGCAGAAACAATCTGCAGGCAGCTCAGCCTCAGGAGACCTGGAAGAGCGGGGGCCCAAGCCCAGATCTCCCGCACTGTGGGTGGGCAGGGGGGGGGGGAAAGACTTCGGGTGGACACCATGTGGCCAGCTTCCCCTCCTTACCCTGGGGCCATCTTTTCCCATTCTGTCCTGGAGCCCTGACTAATCCTTTTGAGGGAGAAACTTGATTCCCTGCAGACTACAGCACGGTACCCAATCACCCTCCTCCAGCCCCTGCCCACTTCCAAGCCTGGACAGGAAGCAGGTACCAGGTCCTTGTAATTCCCAGTGGAAAATGAGGTGGACTTTGCACCCCACGCCCTGACTGTGGGGCTTACAAGGTACGTAAAGACTTTCTCTACATTCCACCACTTTTATTGCACATTTTTGACGTTTTTTAACCCTACTATTTCATTACCGTGGAGGCTGGTCCTCTCCAACTCTCCTGTGATCATCAAAGCAAAAGACATTATTGCTCCCATTGACAGATGAGTACCTTGAGGCCAGTGAGAGCAGTAGGCATAGCCAGCGGTGTCCTTGTGGCTTGGGGCCCCTCCCGAGGCTCAGAGTCTATAAGCTTAGTTTTATTTTTGAGGCAGGGTTTTACTCCTAAACTCTCTATGTAGTCCAGGCTAGCATTGAGTTCACTGAGCTCCTCCTGTCTCAGCTTTACTCCTGTTGGGATTACAGGTGTGCACCACTAAGCTCAGCCCAGCTTAGGTTTGTTGTTAGAAATGCTACTCTACAGGACTCTGGGCAAGCTTCTCATCCTTTCAGAAACCTCCATTTCTGAAATCTGGTCAGTCTTGCCTCATTGGATTGTCATTAGCAAAGAGAGGTACAAACACAAATAATGCCCTTAACACAGCCACTCCTGAAAGCTCAGCAGAAATGGGCTGCTGGTGTTCAAGGGTCATTTTTAGTATGACAAAATGCAGTCCAGGATCCCTGGAATGTTTCCTATTGTTCTCCTTAGCATTTCCCTGCCTGTTCATCCTCCCCGGAGCCTGTGCCTAGGTCAGGATGTCCACGCTCTTCTGCACGTGGCTCTTCTTTGAGCCCTGTTTTTGGCTCCTTGGAGGATGCTGCCTTTGGGTCCAGGGCAGGGTGCCAAGCATGCAAATCCACATGCAGGCAGTAATTTACACAAATGCTCCTTGGTGTGCTCATTTCTAGCCTGTCCCCAGAACAGCATTCAGCCTTCGAAGCCAGCAGGGAGCTATTTACAGCTCAGGACAGGGAGAAGGGAGGCAGGCTCTGTTCCTGCCTGAGAACAGCCCTGCGAGGGGTGCCTTGTGCTGTTGGCTAATGTTTGGCCAACTGGCCCCATAGGAGCTTTGAGGCACTGGAAGCCTTTGCTGGAAGGCCAGCAACCTGCCCCTGGGAACCTGCTTCTCTCACAGAGTCTGGCTGGAAGGTGGGAGGAGATTATTCTCCATTGATCCAGCTTCCAGAAGGATCTTTCTCAAGTGCTAATAAATCCACTACCTTGCCTGAGATCCTGCCATGGTTCCCTGTGGGCTCTAGGTCACCCAGCTGGAGAGGAGCTTGCCCTTCCTGCAGCCTCTCCGTCCTCCTGGTCTACCCTTGTTCTGCCACACGCCTCCCCATCCTCTCAAGGGTGGTTTTCCAGGGAGAAAAAAGTTGTACTAATGGAAAACTATGTGGGTGTCTACATATAACACCAACATGGGGTACCTGATTCTAGCCATATTCGTGGTATTGAAATTATTTTTTTTCATTTATGTATTTGGTCCAGGGTCTTACTATACAGCTTGGTCTTGTGTTTTCAGCCTCCTCAGTGCTGGGATTACAGGCATGTGTCACCACACCTGGATTCATTTGCAGGCTCAGCAGACCCTGGGGGAGGGGCTGGTGCAGCATGTGGAACTGGGGATCAAATCCTGGTCTCTGCGCTTGCCAAAGCAGGCTCTTAGTCCACTGAGCTATCTCGCTGGCCCTTAAAGCTATTTTTTAAAATTCATTTGTAAGCTGTAGAAAACTAGTTAACAAGCAAAATTTTTCTTGGCTGACCATTTTGCTTTTATTTGGGATTCACATCAGCATTTCTTTATTTTTTAGACACATGTGCCTGCCATAGCTTTTGCTTTGAGTTAACTGTGACATCTGCTTAATAAAATCAACCATAAGTAAGTGTTTGTTTTCTATTTTGATGAGAGTCATAATTTTCCTCTGAAGATTTTCTTATTATAATTTTCTGGGGCCAGGGAGATGGCTCAGTAGAATAAGTGCTTGCCTGGCAAGCACAAGGTCCCGAGTTCAATCCTTGGTACTGCAAAAAACCACAAAAAACAAAAAACTATCTGCTCATAATACTTTTCTCATCTCTGCTTTCTTCTTTTCCTTTTAAATGAAAATGTCTAATTATGTGGCCCAGGCTGGCCTCATACGTGGCATTCTTTTGCTTCAGCCACTTGCATTGCTGGGATTACAGGTTCACACCACCAGGCCCGGCCAACTATTTTGTGAAATTTCTTGCCCAGCATTCCCAGGGTCAGGGACAGGTATCCTGTTCCCATTTAGCTTCAATCTCAATCTGTTCTTTTGACCTTTCCATGCACTCATCTCACTCTGGGAGGTTAGCTGTCCTGGATCCTGCGCCCCACGTTAGGCCCAGCGATGCCCTGGTGCAGTAGCTGGGCATTCTCTCTCCCACTGCCTGCACCTACACACGCACACGCATGCAGCTTATAGTGTAGAGGTGCACGGAAATCATACAACAGATACTTGCACTCGCTGAAGAGCACATGCCTCTGCTGGTGCCATCTGCCTCCTACTGATAAACCACTGAGGGGGCCTTGTCTTCCTCCTCCCACTACATCCTAGAAAGCAATGTTTTACATCTAAATACCCAATAAGCCCTTGCTGAATAGATGAAGGAATACAACTCAGGTTCTTGTTTTACAATGATTTTTAAATTACCCCACATTACTACACTTTGGGAGAACAAGGCCAGTGGCTCAGGGATGCCGCCCTCCCAGTCCAATCTGGCATGTGCGGCTGCTGTGGCATGTCAACTGCCCCCTAGGGAACGGGTGCCAAGCTTTCTTTACTTCATGGGTATTGTGTGACCTTGAGAAGGAAGTGCCCTTTGGGGCCTGTTTTCCTAGATCAGCCTAGACATTTCACCAGATAAAGCAATCAGGCCAAGGGATGGACGGCCAGTAACACCTCAGTGATGCTCCTGCCTGGGCCATGCCCACCATAAGAGGTGCTGCCCAGGCCCCTCCTCAGCTAGGTTTCCAGGACTCAGCTCTGAGCACAAGGGATATAGAGATGGCCTAGGATGGGCTTCTCAGAGTTTCACTGCACATCAATCACTCCACAATATTGTTAAGACACAGTCCTATTCTGTAGGACTAGTAGGTCCCAAAAGTCTTTGTTTCTGAACAGCTCCCTCACAATGCAATGTGCCTGATCGCTGTCTCACACCTTCACCAGCAAGACACGAACATGCGGTGGGTCTCGGCTTTGCAGGAGTTCATCTTTGTATGTGTGTGTGCATGGGGTGTGTGTGTGTTGGGGGGGGGGGATACTGGAGACTGGATTCAAGGCCTCCACACTGAGCTACACACCAAGCCTCTTTTGCATTTTTATTTATTTATTTTTATTTTGAGGCAGGATCTCATAAAGTCATTAAGTTGCCCAGGCTGGACCTGAACCTGTCATCTCCTGGCTCAGCCTCTCAGAGTGCTCGGATTACAGCTGGGTGCTACTACACGTTCTGAAAGAACTCTAACTGCACTTGAGGGACAGGTGACCCATTGTCCATGGCAGGATATATTAGCACCTGAATGAAATGTGCAGTTAAAGCTAGGGGACCCCTGGGAAGCGGCAGGTTGTTGGGGGCAAGGGGCTGATCCAGAATTCCCAAAGGATGTGGAAATAAGAGTCGGGGGCATTCTGCCAGACTAGTGACTCTAACACAACCTCCAGGGAGCCTGATGCTGAAATCTGAGAACTATGGTGCTGAGCAGAGGAACACGGAGAAATCTTAGTTGGAGAAACAGTGTTTTGTTTCCTCCATTAGAATTTTGGGCACAGGTCAAGACCTTAAAAACTGGACTTGTTTATTTGCTCACTCACTCACCCACTCATCTACCAATCTAGGAAGCCAATACCTATTCGCCTACCACAACCTCCAACAGATTATGTCCTGAACACCTACTGTCTACCCAGCTAGGTTCAAGGTCTGACTGGAATTGTGGATATGCACCCCTTTCTCATCTTGCAAGCAATGATTTCTAGCCAGGGGCAACTCTGTCCTCCAAGAGACATTTGGCAGTGCCGGGAGATGTCTTTCACTGTCACAGTTTGCAGGGAGAACTACCGGCACCTAGTGAGTAATGTGCAGTTATTCTCTTAAACATCAGATAAAACACAGGACAATCCCCTCTCCCTGTCTACCCCATAAAGTCAATAATGTTGTTAGGGTTTGGATCTACAAGGTCTCCCCAAAGTCTCGTGTGTAGGGGAGGGGCTTCCAGGAGGCACTGGATGCTGGGGGCGCTGCTCTCACCAGGGGATTCATCCATCCATGAGTTGATAACTACAGGTGCGGCGGGAGGTGGACTCAGTAGGACACAGGTCCCTCACTCTTGGCTGTCCTCCTCTCACCCTGCTTGCAGTTGCTCTGAGTTGGCCGGTTGATCTCGCCATGCCCTTAATCTATGCTACTGCTACCTTGCAGGGAGCTAACCAAAACCTCTGCAACTATGAGCCAAAGTAACCTTTTTCTCTTTTAAGCTATATATATTAGGTCCCAGGAACACAAAGTTGGCTATAATGTAGGCACTGAGGCTGACGAACTGAATTAGATGGTGAGTTCCTCAAGGGCACAGGCTGTACTGCAGTCACCTTGCTACCCTAAGGTCACAAGGTAGTGCCTGACCCTTATGACCTTTCTCTCTCAGTCTTCCAGAGTGCAGGAATGACAGGCAAGCACCACTGTGCGTGGCTGGGCTATTTGCTTGCTTTCTTTCTTTCTTTCTTTCTTTCTTTCTTTCTTTCTTTCTTTCTTTCTTTCGTG
>NDGN011511287.1:6029-30425 GCA_002564285.1 Tympanoctomys barrerae
AAGAAAGAAAGAAAGAAAGAAAGAAAGAAAGAAAGAAAGAAAGAAAGAAAAAGAAAAAAAAGAGTTAAGGAAAAAGAAAATTGAAAATGCCCAGTAGGAAACCCCTTTGCTGCCCACTGCCACCTGAGGCCTGAGGACCACAGAGAAGGGGCTGAAGGGTTCCTGCCAAGGGTCAGATGAAGGCCCAAGAAAGCTTCTTTCCTAGAGGAGGGCACTGGCTGAGATGGCCTCAGGAGGAGCCTTTCCTGCTGCAGACCCAGCATTGTCCCTAGCTTCCAACCCAGGTAGCCTGGTGGCTGCCATAGTTATAGCTGCCATGCCACATACTGTGGCTTTGCTGACTCCATGCTTGGCGAGTACTGTTGAAGGAGGTCTCCTCATTTGTTCATCCACAGCCCTTTGCCCATGTCTACCACTTGCATCCTCAACCTGGGTGCAGCACCAGGTCTTGTCCTCTCAGAAGCTGTGAGTGGGCCAGGGCAGAGCCATGCTCCAGGAATCCTGTCTTACAAATAAAGAGTCTGATTCAGAGAAAGCAGGTGACTTTCCTAGGGCCACACACACACACCACCTCATCTCCAAGCTAGGTCTTTTTGACCTCAAACCCATGTTCTTGCCACATGAAACCTGAACACAAATAAGGCCATGGAAAAACTGACTTGGGCCACATACAGACGACCAACCCTGGGAGGGGTTGGGGGCACAGAGGTTCTGCAGAGCTGGTGATGTCTGAGCAGGGGTGAAGGGTGCACATGGCTCATGTAGTGAGCTGCTTAGTGGCACAGAGACAGGGAGGCTGGGAAAGGCCAGTGGATCAGTCCACAAGCAATTTCCAGAGCTGCCCATTCCTTGCAGGTCTCTTCAGTGCTCCTGCACGTTCAACTCACCTCATGCCGGAGGAGCATGCCCTGGAGTCTGGCCTCCCATCCCTGCGCAGCCCAGGCCCTCTCATCCCTGCTCCCTCACACCTGTACCTGCTCATGGCCCTCCCTGTCTCCCTTCCCGTGGGGCTTGGGAACCCTTGCATGAGTCTCACCTCCATCCTAGAGATACTCCAGTGACCTTGGGTGAACCCTTTCATTTGACATCAGTTTTTTCTGGTGTGCCACTGAGGATGGGATGTCGAATGAGCTAAGCTCTAGAGTTCCTCCCATTTCAAAATGACCTTTTGGGCTGGCAAGATAGCTCAGTGGTCTAAAACCTCTGCTTAGGCAAGCTTAGGTAGGCTCAGAGGACCACAGTTCGATTCCCAGCACCACATAAGGTGCCAGCCCTACCCTCAGGGTGGGCTGAGCCAGCAAAAAAAAAAAGACCTTTTTAGGGCTGCATGGTAGCTTCCCACTGCTCAAGGGAGTTCTGTTTGCAAGCACCCAACCTCTCATTGCCTGGTTCTCCTTGCTTTGTACCCTGCTCCCTAGATCACTTTTCCTTTGGTCGCTGTCATGTTATTGAATCCCAGTGAGCCCCTGAAGGCACAGGCAGTTATCCCCCTTCTGCTGATGTGACCCTGCTCCTTCCACCTTGGAGTGCACAGGATGATGATCCTGCCCTCAGCCACTGACTCTCAAGACAGCTTTAAAACCAAACCAGAGAGCCGGGGATGTACCCAGCAGGCACAGCACCTGCTTGGTAATCCCAAGGTCCTGAGTATGATTCTCAGTACCAAAAAACAAACAAACAAAAAAGCCAAACTAGAGACAAAAACCACTCAGGAGGCTGAGCCCAGAGGAACAGTGAGCCACTTAGTCCTACTGGCAGCCAGACAAACTGCCACTCACAGTTTAGCAACCACCTTTCTTGGCTGCAGCTGTACCGAGGTGTCACTGAAAAGCCTGTGAAGTAACTGAGAACTCATCAGCCAGGAGCTGGGGGGCTGCTGCCTGTGGTGTCCAGCACTGAGCCATGGCTCTGTGGAACTCAGGTTCAAATTCTGCTTTGCATCCCTGGACTCCATGACTCCCTGTCAGGGGCTCCTCTGCTATCCTGGGTCGTCTAACCCTCTCCTTCATGCTACAATTGCAGATTTTTGCTGGTCTTCAGCTGCCTGGTGCTGTCCGTGCTGTCCACTATCCAGGAACACCAGGAATTTGCCAATGAGTGTCTCCTCATCTTGGTGAGTGCTGGGAGGCCCAGTCGCAGGCACTTTTGTGAGCTGGCACCTTTGGGCTGAGGGTGGGTTTTGTTTGTTTGTTAGTTTGTTTTCAGAACTAGGATTGAACTCGGGCCCTTGTGCTTGCCAGGCAAGTGCTTATTCTACTGAGCTATCTCTCTAGCCCTTGAGGGTGGGTTTGAGTGAAGCTTCTTAGGCTTTGGATCAGGAGCAGACTGTTGGTGGGAGTGGGGTGGCACATGCCTGTAATCCCGACACTCTGGGAAGCTGAGGCAGAATTTCACATTTCAAATTCAGGTCCAGCCTGAGCAATGTAGTGACTTACTGAGGTGTTGACTCAACATAAAAAATAATCAGTGACGAGGTCCTGGGTTCTAATCCCAACACTGTCAAAAAACAGTGGGGAGATTGTTGTACTGTGGTGTTCCTGAACTGGTGGCTGTCTCTGTCTACCTCATCCTGCACTTCATAGCTGGTGTAAGGTGGACTTTCTGTGAGGTCTTGATGGATCCAGAAGAGAGGGTAGGTAGGTTCAAACTGCTAACTCCTACACAAAACAGCAGCCCCTGCAAATGGACTGCTGATGGACAGCACCCTTTCTGGTCACTCGGGCTCCAGAATCTGGGATGGCTAGGAGTGGAGAGGCTGATGAGCAGAAAAGTCCAGGCAACTTATGGGGCAGGAAGTGGAGGGCAGACTGGTTTTATTTTGTTTTCTTTTCTTTTTGAGACACGGTCTTACTCAGGAATTTAGGCTGGCCTGGACTTCACTATGTAGACCAAGCTGGTTCAAACTTGTGGCCATCCTCCTGCCTCAGCCTCCCCATCCTGAGATCTCAGGCCTGTGCCATCACGCCTGACTTTTAGTCTCTCCTTTAGTCTCCTTAGAGGATGTAAAAAGGGTCACCTCCCTCTTAAGTTCTTACAGGCGTAAGAACTTTCAGGAGAGGGATCTACAAAGGTGCCAACATGCTTAACTAGGGACTCTGGCAGTACTGTGTTCCACCTGAGGCCTGGTCCCAGATGATTGGGATCAGAACTCCGGTCCTTGGTCTCACAGGAATTTGTGATGATCGTGGTCTTTGGCCTGGAATACATCATCCGTGTCTGGTCTGCTGGCTGCTGCTGCCGCTATCGAGGATGGCAGGGCCGCCTCCGCTTCGCCAGAAAACCCTTCTGTGTCATCGGTATAAGGCTGACTCCTGACCCCATCCCCAGGTTGACCTCATCCCAGACCCCAAACTGACTCTGGCTAGTGATACAGACTGGGAGACCCTCCCAAACCCTTGTCCCCCTCACCCCACGGCCCCAGGCACCTGGACCCTGGGTTCTGGGGTGGGGTGGGCTGGTGACCTAGCTACCTTTGTCCTGCAGACTTCATCGTGTTCGTGGCCTCGGTGGCTGTCATTGCCGCGGGCACACAGGGCAACATTTTTGCTACATCAGCGTTGCGCAGCATGCGCTTCCTGCAGATCCTGCGCATGGTGCGCATGGACCGACGTGGTGGCACCTGGAAACTGCTGGGCTCAGTAGTCTACGCGCACAGCAAGGTGAGGGGCGGCAGGGAAGCAGGGGGAGGGGCTTGCGGGGGCCCAGGGGACTGGGGGGTGGCGGGGCAGGACGCCAGGGTTCCACCCAGGACGGAGGCGGGGCCCAGCGCTGGATCCTGGTGGGAGGCCGGCGGGCTTGGAGTTTTACCCCAGACCTTCCATGTGTGGGGACACATCGCGCATGGCCGGGTGGGGAGCTTCAGTGTGGTATGGATAGGTACCAGATGTAGGTCCCCTGCCGAATCCTGAAAGTGGGGCCCATGGGAAGTAAAGTAGGCCTGGTGGTGGAGGAGACCTAGTTCACTAGGTCAAGGGCAGGTCCTGGGGCCTGGTGATTCCAGAAAAGGCGAGCAGGGTCACTGCTGGGTACTGGGGAGGGGAGTATGTTGATCTTTGAGAACATGGCCTTGGAGGCGCTGCTCCTTGCACCTCTTCACCTGCCTCTCCCCACCTCCAGGAGCTGATCACCGCTTGGTACATCGGGTTCCTGGTGCTCATCTTTGCCTCCTTTCTTGTCTACCTGGCGGAGAAGGATGCCAACTCTGACTTCTCCTCCTATGCTGACTCACTGTGGTGGGGGACGGTATGTGGAAGGTCTATACGGGGTTGCCCTTCTTAACCGGACTCTCCTGAGAGAGCCAGCCTGTCCCCGTCCTCTTGCACTAGGGTCGGGACTCCCTGTGACCAGCCCCTTTCTGGTCTTCCAACTTGCTCTGGTGGGCCAGCTTGTGCCCCCTTTTAGCCCCTCTCTCAAGCCCTTTCTCCTGACCAGCACTGAGGAGAATCAGTTATAGCCCTACAACCTTCATGACAAGACCTTGTGACCAACCCCTGTGGGCAGCCATTATTGCTGAGACAGTTTTCCAAGTGACCAGTCATCCACCTGCCTGTGCCCCCAAGTTCTAGTTGGTAGCCCCTGTGGCCAGTCCTGTGGGTAACCCATTTGTATCCCCAGATTACACTGACGACCATTGGCTATGGGGACAAGACACCACACACATGGCTGGGCAGGGTCTTGGCTGCCGGCTTCGCCTTACTGGGCATCTCCTTTTTTGCCCTGCCTGCTGTAAGTTCCCCTCTGCTGGTTGGTGGGGGAGGAGGCCAGGGACAAGACTTGCTCAGTTCCCATTGCATATTTTTCTGCATAGCCTGGGGCACCTCAGATGTGCAGGAATGGGGACGTCCTCGCAACCTGCTCTGGCCCCCACTTCCTAAATCGCCCCAATCATGCCCTGTCCCCCTAGGGTATCCTTGGCTCTGGCTTTGCCCTGAAGGTCCAGGAGCAGCACCGGCAGAAGCACTTTGAGAAGCGGAGGATGCCAGCAGCCAACCTCATCCAGGTATACAATGCCCTGGAGGTCCTCAGCACAGGGTGATGTAACAGACCTGGTGTACTAACCCCTGTGTCGCAGCTCTGCATGTTCACCCGTGTGCCAGCCTCACAACTGCTATGCACTTTGAAGTTTAGACAGGGATGTGACTTTTCTGGGTTCACGTGCCAAATCACAGAGCTGAGTTGCTGACTGAGATTCTACAGTCTTTTCCCTTTATCACATGTCCATTTGGGGGCTCACCAGAGCCATCTCCTTGGCAACTGGCCCCAGGAACATGGCCTAGGATGAGGTAGAGACTGGACAGGAGGCCTCAGGCCTTGGTGGAGATCCAGCTCTGAGGCCCCTCAGCTGTGCAGCCGTCAGTCAGTCTGCTCCATTCAGGCATCTTCATTCAGTCATTAATTCCCCAAGCATCACACAAATAAAGAGAAGATGGTTTAAGACTGGGTGTTTAGGGACACTAACATTTACTGGCCATGTGAGGAAGGAACCAGCTAAGCAGCCAGAGGAGTGGGTGAAATGCCAAGAGCTTGTAGTCTCAGTTTCCCTCAGTGTGATGAGTGATCTGAGTGGCTGTGGGAGGAGGCCAGGGCTCTGATTTTCTGTGACCCTGTGAATAGGTCTTGGCTTCTGTCCAGCCCAAGATATGTACAGGAGACTCTCTGCAGGAAACAGGCTGAGAAATACTAGCACCACCACTTCTGCCTGATCCCCATGCACTTCGTTCTGACCCGCCAGCTCAGTCTGACTCGGTCACTCCTTATCTCTCCTCCCCAGGGTGGAACAACCCCCCTACCCCCATCCTGCTGTCCCAGCTGCCAGCCCAGACTTTTCTTCTTAGTGTTCCTTGGGGCACAATGGCCACTGTCCCACTGGGAGCTAGCCTTCTGAGGGGCACTGTAGGGGCAGGCGGCTGGCACCATCCATGCCAAGAGACAGCTGGTATTATGGTACCCATAATTAATGAGACAGCTCTGGCAGCTGCTCCCCAGCCCATGCCAGGGACCTAGTCAAGCAGGAAGTAAAAATACTTCTGTCTTAGGAAGGCGCCTGGCCGGTGGTGGCAGCCCCTTAAGGACAAGAGGTACCCAAAGAAGGGGGGCATCCAGGGCCCAGTTCTCCTTTGTCCTGCCTAGCAACTTTTGTGTCTCCATGCCCTGGCTGATCACGCCACTTGCAGTCCTTCTCTGGCTCTTCTCCTTAGCTGGGGGCAGGAGGACAGTCCTTCCTTCGTCTGACCTTCATTCTTCCTGATGCAGTAAAGGCCTTGGAAGTCCATGGATACTGAGGAGGTGGTGGGGGATGCTCAGTCCTTAGCATTCCCATGGAAAGTGACAGGCAGCTGGGAACAGTGGGCTGGAGTGCCTTTTTTTTTTTTTTTTTAATGGTCCAGGGCCTGCACACTGGACTCTATCCCCAGCTCCTTTTAAAATTTCTTATTTTGAGACAGGGTCTCTCTCACTAAGTCTCAAGTTACCCAGAGTAAGCTCCAATTTGAAATCATCCTGCCTCAGCCTCCCAGAGTGCTGGGGTTACAGGTATATGCCACCACTACAGACTGGAGAATGATTCAGTCAGCATGAACTTCCCAAACATCTGTAGGACACCTACATGTCCAGAGACTACCTGGCACTGAAGATACAGTGGTGACCAAGACACAGCCTGTAGTCCAGGGGAAGAAGACCTTCCCCGACCATAATGATGTTTATCAGATGTGATAAGGGAGCCACCAGAAGGGCTCAGCAAGGGAGCCTAGCATTAAGTGCCCACTGTGTATCAGGCATCCAGCCTGACATTGGATAGACATCTGTCCATTTAATACTCACAATGCCCTGTTAGGTGAGTGGTATCCAGTCCATTCTACAGGTGAGAAAACTGAGATTCTGAAGCCTTACTTACAAAGGGCAGAGCTGGGTTTATAATTCATGTTTGCCTGATGACAAACCCTGGCTCTTAGCCCCGTGCTACAAGTCCATTGGCTCTGGTAGGATGTGTATCACCTTGATGAAGTCACTTCTCTAGACTTTGACTGTCCCTGCTAGGGATTATGGAGTTGTAACTGAGCTCTAGCTCTTCATAACTCTTAGCTGGCCAGTAATGGGTTCCTTCAGGAGCAGAGGGCTGGTGGGGGGATCAGGAGGACTCACTGAGGGCCGTACTTCCTCACATTCCTCATACCTCCAGGCTGCTTGGCGCCTGTATTCCACTGACACGAGCCGGGCCTACCTGACAGCCACCTGGTACTACTATGACAGTATCCTCCCATCCTTCAGGTAGGTCCTTTTGGGGGTGGGTGTGGGTGGGAGGCTGGCAGTGATGCCGCTTGAGCACAAGTGTATAGAGCTCAGCCTTGGAGAGTGGGAAGGGGGTGACAACTCCCAAGGGACCATCCTGGGTTGGCTCTGAAGTCCTACATAACTCAGAGCCTGGAGGGTCCTCTTTCCACGCTGTAGTACCTGGGGAAGAAGTGGATCCTGGACAGGAGACATTGGTGCAGCTCTGCCCCATAGCTGAGCCCAGACTCCTGGAGTGTTGATGGTGTGCATGCTCTCCCCTAGGTGGCGCCACTCAGGACAGTGGCACAGCCAGCTCAGCTCCTTCTTGGATTTGAACCAGGCAGAGTATTAGCCCTTAGCAGCCTGGTGTATTGCAGCTGTTCTGAGAGTATGGAATGGCAGGAACAAGTGTGCCAGGGTACCCCATATGTGACAATGTGCCCATGTTCCTGTGCCAGGCAGCAGCTTCAGCATTCAGAAGTGGGTCTGCCCCACTGGCCCAGGTTGGGCTAAGGCTGCATGGGGCTGCTCCACAAGGAGGTTATTAATAGTGTCACCATGGTGCATGTGGCCAGATTCCTGGCCAAGCCCTGGGGCAGGAGCGAAGACCACAGAGCTGGCTCAGTCCCACAGGCAGGCAGCACAGAGTGCTGCTGGGCCAGGCTGCTGCGCTCAGCTCTTCTGTGTGCCTTTTCTGCCTCATTAGTTCTCCAAGAGCAGCTGTGGTGTGATCCCGCTCCCCTACACCTAGCCCCTCCTGCTCCTTCCCAGCCGGAGGACTTCCCAGGGGAAGAGGTGGGGGCGGGAAGGGGGGCTCCTGGCATCACCCCCCCACCATCTCCCCACCTGGCAGGGCTAAGCTCCCATGTCAGAGACAGGGAAAGTGGCTGGATGGGAGGAAACCAGCTTTTCCAGAACAGCCCTTGGGGCTCCAGGCCAGGCAGTGGAGTGGGGGCAGGGCAGACTGTGAGTGGTTGATGTGGGGGAGGATGTCCTGTGTCCCTGGTGGGAAGTAGAGCCTGATCTGGGTGTCCTGGGCCTTCTGCTCTTTGGACTTCAGTTTTCTCATCCCTTCGATGGAAAGGCAGGCAGCAGAGGAGAGCCATGCTAATAAGAAGTGGCCGAGGGAGTTAGGGAGCAACTATAGCCTCAGATCTTGGCTCTAGGAACCCAGCGGCAGGGGTGAACCCTAGAGGAGAGGGAAATTGGGCCAGCCACTCTCTAAAGTCTCCATCCTCAGCCTCCGTCCCCTTTAAACTACATAGAGTGGGAGGCTTAGGATATTAGGACTGCTGCTGACCTTCTGCTAGGCATAGCTCCATGTCCCAGCACTTGGCTTGATGAACAGTCAGCTGGTTCTCAGCTCACTCTTCTTACCCAGTGTGGGTGCTCTTGAGTTGTGTCTGACCTGTACAACTGTATTTGCCATCCCTAAGGATGTCCCAGGAACTGAATGTAGAAAGCGGGGAAAAGAACCACTTTCTCATCTACCGCCCTCCACCCCATTTGCCCTGGCCTGGGGTGTTTGTGAGCATCCTTAGAGAGGCAAGATGTGGAAGGATCTGAGCTTAGGAGCTCAGTGTCCACTGGTGAGGAAGTGGTGTCCCAGCCTTGCCTGCAGCTGACGGCGCCCTCTCCTGCAGAGAGCTGGCCCTCTTGTTTGAGCACGTGCAACGGGCCCGCAATGGGGGCCTACGGCCCCTGGAGGTGCGGCGGGCGCCAGTACCCGACGGAGCGCCCTCCCGCTACCCGCCCGTTGCCACCTGCCATCGGCCGGGCAGCGCCTCCTTCTGCCCTGGGGAAAGGTAGGGGCCCCCTGGGGCCGCCACCTCCTCTTGTTCTCCTCTTCTTCTGTTCTGTGTCTCATCCTCTCTCAGACTTGCCTCCAGCCACTGTGTGGGTGTCCGGGCCTGTTTGGGGGATTCCCACGCCTTGTCACAAGGCCTGGGTGGTTATCACTGGATGTCCAGACAGGTACATCTTCCCTGGAGAAACCAGGCTGGACTCACCTTTATGTCACCTGGGACTCTGAGGGTCTGAGCGGGAGAGATGTCCTCCTCATCCTTTCCTGTTACCTCCTCCATTCATGCCATTGTCCTCTTTCTTTCTCTGTTCCTACATCCCCCTCACTCCTCCATCCCTGCATCCTCCCATCCCTCCCGGGAAGCTGGAGAGAGGAGGAGGCCACTGGCCACAGGTGCTTACGGCTCAGGTAATCGTGGGCATCATCTGGGTGTAAGGGCAGGGAACCCCCTCCCCCGGCATGGTGCTCTGGGAGGGGCCTGACACTGCACTCACCACTCGGGAACCAGATGCCAGCTGAAAGACAGCTCTGTGACTTGGGACTACTGCGGGACCACTAATCCGGGCCTGCAACTCACACTTGTCTCATGCAATCCTTGTTCGTAGCCTTGCTAACTACCTGGACGGGGCTCTGGGGAGTCTCTTTTCTTCCCCATTGACCATCTGCCCTGACCATCTCTTTCTGCTTGACCTGTCTCTCCTGGAGCTTTTGCATCTTGAAAGAAGAACCAAGAAAGAACAGTGTTCCCCCCAGTAAACAATGTTTGTAAACAGAGAAAATCCAGGCATATTTGGATAGAGGAAGCCCATCTAGTCACAGGATGGGGAACAGCAGCTGCTTCTCTAGAGGTGTAGCTTTGAGGTCAAGGGTTCAGCCCCCCTTGTCCGTTCTTTGTCCTTTGCCCATCTCTTTGTTTTACCTCATCTTCACATGTCATCCCTCAGCCAGCCAGGTGTATGTCTGGGCCTTGAGCCTCAGGGGTATTTCTGACCCCCAGGCCCGGAACAAGGAATCAGGGAGGAGGTGAGCCCCTAGTGACCCATAGGAGGTGCAGTGGAATCTCACCGCTGCCACCTGATTCTGTGTGTCCTTGAGAAAATCCAGTCACTCTCTTCCTGGCAGAACATAAATGAGGATGAGGGCCTCTGGGTTCTCTGAATCATGGGCCAAAGAGGGCCTGGCAATGGAGTGATAGAACTATTTTGCTCTAGAGGTTGTGGGGAACAGTGTCCCTTCCCTGCTCTAAGTGAGGGTACTTTGGAGTGAAGGGCTGAGCAAGGAGTGGATAGTGAAGGGAGCCTCTGCAGATCTAGAGCTGGAGATAGGGGAAGTTTGAGTGGCCAGGTCAGGCTAGGAGCTTCCTGGAGAAAGCCATGGTGCAGCCTCACCATCACTGCCTAGAAGTCCTTGCTATCCCATTCCAGCCACATCACTGTTTATAGGGAGAAACTTACAAGTTTTCATATTGCAGAAACCTGCCCAGGACCTGAGCCTGGCTCTCCAGTTCACTCTCTTCTCACCCTGACTGAATGGGAAGGCACTGGAAATGGAGATTAGCCAGGAACCTGGCACCTATAACACACTCTTGGCTTTTCTGGGCCCCTGAGCTTCCCAGGAACAGATGACAGCTGAGGGCTTTGCCATCAGTAACTCCCTGCTTATGTCCATTTGCCCTGGAGTATCTGTGTGTCTGGGGTCCATGATGATGGTGGTGGAGTGTCCCTTCTTCACAAGGACTCCAGGAAGCTGAGTTGTGCCTTCTGGATCAGTCAGCAGGTTCAGGCCCCTGGCCATATCCTTAATCTTGGCAGTCTGGGCCTTATGGGGTAGGTATTTCAGCTAAGATATCCAAATATACACAGACATACACAAACCTGGTTGGCTACATTCTCAGTAGCGCTTGGAGATAGATCCAAGCTGAGCATGTTGAGCCCTACTAGGAAGTAGAACTCCAAAGAGCAAGCCTCTCTGGGGGAATGGCATCCCCAGCACCAGCACCTCTCCTCTTGGGGTTCTTCATTGAGTTTCTTGAAGCATGATCTCCGGACCACTGCATCGGCATCCCATGAAACATGTGTTCCAGATGCATATTTCTGGCTCTTTTCCTGAAGAGTCAAACTCTGAAGAAGAGGCCCAGGATTCTGCATGTGCATCATGTTCCAGGAGGTCCTTATGCAGAGCTTGAGAGCCACTGTCTTGAGGATGAGGCTGGAGGGTGACTTGTGTGGGGGCTCCTCTCCCACCAGCCACAAGAGACCAGCCCCATCCCGGCAGCTCCCTTGCTCTCCTTACCTGCCTTTTTTGTCACTAACCTCTGTTCGTGTCTTGTTCTCAACTTTCCAGCCAGATGTTTAGTAATAAACGGAGTTTCTTTCGGATCCACGCCAGCTGGAGACCGAGGTACCCCCTTGTCTCCTCCTCCTGTTCCCTCTCCTCCTTGTCCTCCCCAGTTTGGGGGCTGGAGAGGGGAACAGGATGGGCCAAGAACAAGGTGCATGTGCCTGCCGCCTGCCATCTGCCTTGGGCCCCTGGTGAGCCCTGTGCCTTCCTGGGGATGCCTTTGCCAATCTGGGGCATGGGCCAGTGTGCCAGAAGGGACACCTGCCAGAGCCTTGGGGATATGTCCTGGCTCTGCCACAGACCCCTGTGTGACTTTGGCCAAACTGCTTTCCTTCGTTGGACCTATTTCCCTTCTGTGGGGTGGGCAGATTGAACTAGAGGCTCTCTGAAGGTCCTTCCCACTCTGACTTGTGCTAGGTCTTGGGTTTAGCTTCTGGTCTTCCCACTGCTCACCTGGGAGCCTTACAGGTGCCTGAAGGGCTAGGCCTGGCAACTCCTTTACCAGCCCCAGAGTGCCTGCTCTTTTAGCTGCATCCCTACACGCAGTAGTACATGCCGTGAGCCAGACCCTGTTCTGTGCCTTGGAGACATAGTGATGAATAAGATATGATTCCTGGAGAGTTTCAGAGTAATTGCAGTTCAATGCAATGAGAGCCACAAAAGTAGAGGGTCTGTGGAGCCTAGGTTGGGCACTTCAAGGTAAGGTAACTCTCAAAGGGGCAGCAGTTAGAGGACAAGGGAGCCACATGGGCCAGGCAGGGAGGCAGCAGAGTAGGGTAGAGGAGCCCATGCCCCCCTTGGCCAGATTTGAGAGTTGGATGTCAGAGCTGAGGGTGGGAGTGGGAATGGGTCAGAACTCAGGAACCAGTGTGGGCTCATCTTGTTGGAACTGCTGGGTAGCCTGGGTTCACACAGCTTTGGTTTCCCAGAGGTGCCTCTGAGCTTTGTGGTAGCAGGTGAGGGACAGAGCTCCTGGCTGGCTGTGTGTTTCTGCCAAGAGCCAGTCTTTCCTAGCAACATGGATTCTGGATCACAATCTATCCATTAACCATCAGCACATGTCCTTGGGAAAATCATGTAATTTCTCTGTCATGCCTCGGTTTCCTCTGAAATGAAGATGGTGATAGAATCTGCTCCCACTAACAAGGCCATTCCTGGATGCTGTGAATGGCCTCATTTGATTTGGTGCACTTAGCAGTTAAGATCTTACTTTAAAAATGGAAATTCACTGAAGGGTTAAGCCGAGGCCATTTGGGTCAGGCCTGCCTTTCTGCAGGATTGTCTGGGTTGTGCAGGAGGAACCACAGGGTAGGGATGGGACACTGTGGGGGCAAGGAAGCCAGCAGAGAGGCTATCTCCATGGTCCCTGAGAGAGCCATGAGAGGCATCACCGGAGGCTTCCTGGCCCCCTGTGAGCTTGGCCATGGGGCCCAGATAGTCCTAAAGATGTTCCTGGAGGACATGAGGGCAAGGGACTGGGTCCAGCAGGGCAGCCCCAGAGCTCGCCTCATCAGGGACAGCCACAGTCAAGCTTAGCCCATGCTTCTCCCAGGCACTGACACACCTGCTGACCACAACTGCTCAGCTTTAGCACCACTGCCACTTTTAATCTCACCATCCTCTTTGTTAGGGGGCTAGCACGTGTTGTAGGATGCTTGGCATTGCTTCTAGCCTCCACCCACTAGATGCTATGAGTGCCCCACAGTGTGGCAACCCAAAATGTCTCCAGACTTTGCTAGATGTCTGCTGGTGGGCCAAATCACCTCTCTTTGAGAATCACTGCCCTAGTTCCTACCATGAGCACTTGCCCTCAAAAAAGAACACAGTATCGACACCTGAGAAACTGGCACAGGCCTTGTGCCATCCCGCAAGAGGTCTGCAACCTCACACAGTTGTTTCTCCTCTTTTCTTATCCATACAATAAGGGAATATGGATTACTGCCCACCCCCAAAGCAGTAGAGAGGATTAGAGACTAAGGCTGGCAGGCAGAGGCCTTGTGTGCTCCAGGAACCTGGGAAGGGAAAGAGCTCTTTGGTGCCCACGGTGCTAGGTTTCTTTCCATTTTCTTTGAGCTTTCAGGCTCCAGAGAGGCTGACATGAGCCATTTTCTGGGTCCTGCCCAAGGAGCTGGAATCCAGGGCTGCTCCTTGGAAAACAGTGTCTTCTTGCACTAAAGAGGAACCCAGGGCCTCTGACAGACTGGAAAGTTACAGAAGCCCACAAGCTGAGTCAGGAGCTCCCTCCACCATCACAGAATCAGAGATGGAAAGGCACCTCTCAAGGCCTCTAGCGCAAGCCTCAGACCCCTTCCTCTGAAAGTCCTGCACACTTAGCCTTGTTTGCACACTTCTCAAGACAGGGAGGTACCCCTTCCTCCAGAATGCCTTGGGAGCCAGACAAGCTGTGTGAAGCGATGGGGCCTTCTAGGCCCGTGGCTGATGCGTTAGTGCCTCCTAGCCTTCTTTCTTCCTCTCCCCCTTTGAGGAATGGAAGACAGGGGCTGCACGGACCTGGGGTTGGGGGATGCTTGCCAGCATGAGGAGAGCCCGCAGGAATGGTTCTGCAGAGGCAAGTTTGGGAGAGCAGTGCTCAAACTTCATTGGAATCTTTGGGATGTGCCAAGGGGATCCTGGGCCAATGGAGAGCATGCTGGATTGTGAGAGCAATCCTTGTCCTTCCCTTCTGGTATTCTCAGGACCCTAATCCTTGACTTGCAACCTCAGTCCTGTAGGCAGAAGCCCCATCCATCTCTAAGGATGGCCCTGCATCCTGGCCACCTTCCTGAAGGTGCCCCTGGTTTCGAGATCTCCCTAACCTCAGCACACTGCCCTACATTTTATTTCTTGCCCTGGAATGGAGAACCCCACTTCCCATCCAATGCCGAAACCAGAACCTGTCCTCTGCTTAACCCTTGATCTGAAAGTCTGAGAGTAGGTGATACAGCTCCTCCTTCAACCCCTGTCCACCTCAGGCCTCTTTCTAAGACTGGCTTGCCTGAGTTGGGGCTGTAGAGCCTGTCTGCAGTGGCACACTACAGCAGAGGAGGCCGCGGCAGTGCCATGGCATGGGGTGGGTGTTTGCACAGGTCCTTCCTTCAGAGCAACAGTGTGGTCCTTAAACCCCTTGGACACAGAGTTTTGCTACCCAGTATTGTTTAGCCAGGACCTGTCTGGGAACCTGGAGTCAACCCAACCTGTCTTCCTCCAATTTGGGAGATGTAGTGGGGATGTGGGTACAAGAAGAGAGTTCAGAACCTGTCCCAACATGCATGTGTCATGCACAAACAGGTGTGTAGGCTGAACTGGGGGCTCAGCAAGCAGTGTAGTGCGTTTGTCTTTGAGGGGGATCCAAGACCCTATGGGTCCAGGTGAGCAGAACTCAGAGGGAACCACAGATTAGGTTATCAAATAGTCCCTCATGGGTAGCTTGGGTACTGGGTGTGGGGCCAGCAACTGGACCTAGGCCCTCAGGCCGTCACATTGCCTGCCTCCCTTGGAACTGTCACATGGAAGTCTGTGTAAAGGGGATCTTATTTTGCAGTGCATTTACGTAATCCCACTAGGTCCTAAATCTCTAACCTGCAAGTTTGGAGTCAGAAAGCTCCAGCATTGGGGAGTTGGAGGAAAATATCAATTGGCATAGGTGCACACCTGCCATATAGATACACACTGGTACCTCTTTACCCAGTCTCATGCACACACACACACACACACACACACACACACACACACCTCGTCAAAAGCCCCTGTGCATGTAGGACTGGAGGCCTGTTTTAGTGTATACAGCCAGGTGAGCTTTGTCCCTCACCCTGCTGTCTGTGCCCAGAGGGGCCATGACCTCTGCCCTTTCCCACACCACCCACCTAGGCCAGACCCAAATCCTCCATCCTGCTGTCTGTTTCCGACTTCCTTTCTGGGTTTCTCTCACTCCTTCTACTCTAACATCTGTCTCCTGTGTACCCGTATCTGTCTGGGCACTGATGGGTGGGAGGTAGGGCTGGGGTGGGGGTGTGCTCCACCTGACCCAGTTTCAGCTTCCTGTAGGAATTATCCCCCTCTCCCTACCACACCATTTTCTCATCCCATGATGACTTTGCTTGGTTTGGAGTCAAGACCCAGTAGTCACCCCCAGACCTAGGTCAGCTTTGTCCCTATTCAGCCCCTGCCCCAGCACTGGCTAATTTGTTCTCTTCCCAACCTGTCCTGCCCTGCCAGCAGCCGGATGGGCATCAAAGACCGCATCCGCATGGGCAGCTCCCAGCGGCGGACAGGTCCTTCTAAGCAGCACCTGGCCCCTCCACCGATGCCCACCTCCCCAAGCAGTGAGCAGGTGGGTGAGGCCACCAGCCCCACCAAAGTACAGAAGAGCTGGAGCTTCAATGACCGCACACGCTTTCGAGCCTCTCTGAGACTCAAACCCCGCACCTCTGCTGAAGGTGAGCCTCAGGAGGTCTGCAGCCCAGGGTGCAGCAGCTTTGTGCCAGGCTAGGCCAGATGTACCCTAAAGCAGCGGGCTGCAGACTGTTCACCCTGCCTGGCTGCAGGGCCACATGAGTCTGTGGTACACTAGAGTCCTGCCCTAGGCAGGGCTGTGAAGGCAGCAGCCCGGCAGGCAGCAGCTTGGCCTGCCTTGTGCCCCAGGAAGGTTCTGGGCCCTTACTGGGTAGAACTCTGTCATCCTACTGGGGGTAGAAGTGGACCCTTCTGCTGCTACCACTCCAGTGATGTGGGTTATTCTTGTCTTTCCAGAGGGCCCCTCAGAAGAAGGGCTGGAAGAGAAGAGCTACCAGTGTGAGCTCACGGTGGATGATGTTATGCCTGCTGTGAAGACAGTCATCCGCTCTGTCAGGTGAGACTGAAGCAAGCACACCCTCCCATCTGCCACCTACTGCTGCTCCCCATCTGGGCCTGCTCTTGTGGTCAGGCCTGGCCTTGCTCCCAGTGTGCCAGCTGCTGCCCGCCTGGAGAGTGGCTTGGGTGGGAAGGTGGCATATGGCTTCTAGCAGGATTTGCTCCTATCCTCCTGTCCAGAGGGTTAGCACCAGTGGCCCATGGACATGGTTCCCCTCCTGGTCCCTTTTCTCATACCCAGAATCCCTCCCCTCCCCCATCTCTTCTGCTCACTCCTTTCCTCTTCTTCCCTTTCTCTGTCTTCCACTCAGTGTCAGGTACATCTGCTGCTCCCCCACCTACCCCTCCTCCTCCTTCATCTTCCTCCAGGTGTGTGGATCCCTACCTGCCCTCCTGAGACCTCTGTCTCACCTCTCTTCCCTTGCACCTGTGTCTCAGTCTCAGTCTCCTTTTGCTTCTGTATCTAAAACTCTTTCCCTGGTGTCTTAGCTCCATCTTTGTGTTTACGCCACAACTTTCCCTAGAGCAGTGCTTTTCAAAAGAGATGGTTTGAAATCAGCTTAGTGAAATCAAGTTAGTGGAGAAGAGTCAGCATTTAAAACCAACCAAACAGAAAATATGGAAATGCATCTCTCATATTAAGGGTAAATAGTGTTTATGAAGCTTTTATTTTTGCTATCTCTGTATGTGTGTGCATATGTGCACATCTATGCTGGTTTTCAACACAAAGTGAATTTGTTATGGTAGGTTTTGGTCAGAAAAGCTGTATAGGCTACTTCCATGCTTCAGTTAAGTAGGAATCAGTCTCCTGAGTCCTGTAGCCATGGCCCAGTGCTGGACTCTGTCCCCAGCTCCTCAGCAGGGAACCCTAGCCCTGCCGCCCATTTCCAGCTTGCAGTTCTACCTCCACAGGGCCCTGGACCCCAGGCCTTCCAGGCTCATTCCCCTCCTTATGGGCTCACCTCCCTCCTGCTGGTCCCATGTCCCTCTTCCTTTTATGATCATTCATCTGCATCATGTCTCCAGAATCTATGCCTCTTCTCATCCCCTTTCCAAATGCTTGTCTCTCCCCTCCTGCAACCGCCACCTGGAACAAGGTGCCGGAGCTATGACGGGTGTGCTGTCCTTGCCTCTCTACAGACCCCCATACCTGGCATATGCCAGGCCTGCCACTCCTCCATCCAGGTTCCATCCACACTGTGGCATCCTTGTCCATGTGTCCCTGCAGCCATGGGAATCACTCTGGTCCCTGGAGCCTTTCAGCCCCACCTCCTGAGTTGCTCCTAGCTGTCTCAGACCTCTACCAAATTGCACCCCTCCAGCTCAGGCCTGTCCCCTGTGGCTAATCTGGCTGTGACCCTGGCCCTCCAGAGCATTCTCTACACAAACTGGCATAGAGGTCTTGCTGCAGCAGAAGGAACGACACTCCTTCAGCCCATTGCCCATGCTGTGCTGGAGATTCCAGGCTCTTCCTACCTTCTCCTTATGGCCCATCTCCTCTGTGTTCTTACTGACCCTGCCTCCATCGGCCCCTTTCCATCATGTCCCTACCTCTGAGGACTGAATCTCACTCACACCCCTCCAGGCCTGCCTTCCTCTCCCTCTTCTTGTTCTGGGCTTGAGAAATGGCACTCTCAAGACTTGTCCCTCCCAGGCATGGTGATGCACGCCTGTAATCACACTTGGGAAGCTGAGGCAGAAGGATCACTGCAAGTTCAAGGCCAGCCTGAGCTATATAGTGAAACCCTGTCTCAAAACACTTGTCCCTGATCTCTCCATCAGGCACCTTTCCTTCTCATGACCCCAGACTTTCTCCATTCTTTGAACCTGGACCATGTTGACCTATAATTGCCTGTGTCTTTGTGGTCTCCCACCCCAGAAGATGCCAGGGATTGGCTCTGACTCCTCTTGGGTGCTCTGGGTTCAGCACAGTGATGCCAAGTATTCATGGAGAGAATACAGTATTTCTTCCAAGCTGTTATCAGCAGCTGGCATTACAGTTGCCCCATGTCCTACCCAGCTGACACACATCAGGTTCAGTCTCTGCCTTCTGGGCAAATACAACTGCAGATACACACAGAAAAACACAAACCAACCTATGGGAGTGCAGGGAAAGGGAAGTACCGTAGATGGGTAGAGAGACTAGAGGACTCAGCAGAGGTTATTTTTGGTGGCCTGAGCAGGTTCCCTGATGCTGGACAAGGAGGTAGCAGAGGGAGGGAAAGGGGGCTGGGGAAAATGATCTCCTTTGGCAACTGGACCATCTCTATGACCCCTTCCCCCAACAGGATTCTGAAGTTCTTGGTGGCCAAAAGGAAATTCAAGGAGATGCTGCGACCGTATGATGTGAAGGACGTCATTGAGCAGTACTCCGCAGGGCACCTGGACATGCTGGGCCGGATCAAGAGCCTGCAGGCTAGGTGGGTTCACGCCCAGACCTCGACCCTGTCACTATGTCTGATGTCCAGAGCTGGGTCACCAGCACCAGGATGGAGTTGCGCATGCGCCCCCTAGGGACCACTGCTATAGGAATTTCTGCCCAAACAAGGTCTCCAGGCTTGCAGGGTGAGGCTGATGCCCAACCCTGTGCCTATCTTAAGGCTGAAGGAAAACTTAACCACACAAATCTGCACGCCTCCAGGCTTTCCTTCAAACGACCATTTCCTGATCCTAAAATAATTATCCTAGGGCTGGGGAGATAGTGCAGTGGCACAGTGCCTACCTGGCAAGTGCAAGGTCCAGAGTTCAATTCCTGGTGGAAATAAATAAATAAATAAATAAATAAATAAATAAATAAATGACGTGCTCAGGCTAAAGTCTCCTAACTCTGAAAGTCTCTTGAAGAATAAGATCATTGTCCTAAATGAATCCCGACCTCCCATCTCCCAGTGGGACAGGCAAATTGACTGCTCACTTTTTGCCCCTGGAATCTCGCATCTTTTCTCTAGACCAAGCTTTAAAGGAAGAATCCTTATGCCAAGATCAAGTTGCCTACACATTGCCCTCTGGCCTGTCTTTTTCTTGCCCATTCATTCATTCTCCCAAGAAATAGCCATTAGGCATTTAGGACTTGCCAGACAGTGGGGATGGAGAAGAGAACAACTCTGTGTCCCTGACTACCCAGCTGTCATTCTCATGGAAGGAGAGCAGGTGATGACACCAGACTGCATCAGATGATCACAAGTGCTAAGGAGCAAACAGGGATTCAAGTGTTAGGGTTTGCAATTTAAGTACATGAGGAAGCGACATTTGAGAACAAAATGGAAGGAAGTGAGACAACTAGATTTGTTGCTGTTGAAGTAAAGCATTTCCAGAGGGAATAGCAAGTTGAAAGGACTTGAGATGGGCCAGTGGCTGGAGTGCTGTGTGAGAACAGCAGCAAGCCCAGAGTGGTTCAACTGGAGCCAGAGAGGTAGGAAATGAGCGGAGAGGGCTAAAAGCACCGTGGAAGGCCCTGTGTGCCACTGAAAATACATTGACATCCATCCAGGGTAAGCTGTGAGCAGTGGAAGGCTTTGTGCAAATGACTGATAACTTCTTAAAAGGATCCCCATGGATGCTGTATTGAGGATGGACTATATAGGGGCAAGGGCATAGACGGTAGACCTAGGAGACAGAGTCTACTTCAGATGTCAGGCAGAGATGATACAGCCTCGGAGACAGCCATGGGGAGGTCAGACAAGTGGTCAGACTCTGGATAGAGTCTTTCTCTTATACCTCATGAGGGGAAGAGAGAGAGAGAGAGAGAGAGAGAGAGAGAGAGAGAGAAGCCAAGGAGCCAAGGTTTCTGACTTGAGCAGGATGGAAAAAAACTGCCATTTACCGACATGGAGAAAGCAAGCAATGCAGTGAGTTTCATAGGAGAGTTTGTGATTGACTATGTTTGTGATGCTTATCAGCCATCCAGCTAGAGTGTGGATCAAGATATAGGAATGTAGAGAAGAGGTATGGAATAGAGAATTTGGCTATGGCTTCAAACCCATTTCTAAACCAACAAACAAAAAATTGGTGTCAGCAGGTATACAGGGTTTGAAATCATAGGACTGAAGACATGACGTTGACCTAGCAAGTGGGAGTAAACTGAGATTAAAAAAAAAAAAAAAATGCCAGGAGCCAACTTTGGGTCCTGTGATATTTAAAGATTGTGGACCCAGGAGGAAACAGCCAGGAAGTTGGAGGAGAGGGCAGGGAGGTCAGGGAGAACGGCAGGGAGACGAAGACCACAGGAAGGACTGTGTTTTTGAATCCAAATGAGGAAAGTGTTTACAGGAGGGTGGGGCAATTGGATCTGTCCAGTGTAACTGCTGGCTGTAGTAAACATGAGGACAGAGAGGGGGTCTTTGGATTCAGCAACATGGAGTCCACTGGGGAGCCTGGCAATGGTAGTTTTATGAAACTGTGAGTGCAAACTTGATTGGAGGAAGTTTAAGAGAACAGGGAGGAGAAGATTGGAAGTTGAGGCTAGGAAAACGCAGAAAAAAGCGGCAATCAACTCTAACCTTGTTCCCTTAACTTGTCTCCCCCTCTTTCCTAGCCTGCCATTTTCCACTTCTCCATCAGCTGGTCATTTTACTTAGCATGCTCGTGTAATGATGCCTTGGCTCAGTCAGTTGGCGAACCCTCAAACCCGGGCTTGATCTCCCCACCCCAACCCTGCCTCCAATTGGACGGGCAATGGCTTCCTCCTTCAGATCGCCCGTCCCATTTGTGCAGGCTGTCTTTCCCTTCAACGGGCAACAGTTCTTGTGCAAGAGAGGGGCAACATGTACCTAAGCCCTTTGATGGGTGCTTTCCCTACAGGGTGGACCAGATTGTGGGTCGGGGACCTGGAGACCGAAAGGCCAGGGAGAAGGGCGACAAGGGGCCCCCAGACGTGGAGGCAGTGGATGAAATCAGCATGATGGGGCGCGTGGTCAAGGTGGAGAAGCAGGTGAGCGCTGAGTGGACTTTGGCCGGGGCGGTGGAGTTGAGTGGCCACCGAGAGGCTCTGGAGGGCTATGGGAACAAGATAAGGGGAGAGTCGCACTCCAGGGCACCCACTCAGGAGGCTCTAGCAGGACCTCTGCATTCCCTGCCTGGCCACATTCCACCTCAGGGATAAGCCCCGCTTTCAGAAAGCCCGCCCCTTCCTGCCAAAGGATCTTGGTAAGCTTGCCATCTCCTGCTGAGATGCAGGGTGCTACAATCTCAGATAAGTCCCCCTAAATTCCACCTATTCAGTTGTCTGTCTTTTGGACCGTCTCAGCCAATTACAACTAAATATCATCCCAGGACCCTGTCCTAGCTTCCCACCTTCATCCTACTATCCACAGGCCGGATTTCATCTTTCGGGTCTAGGCGACTCCTCGTGGTGAGGCCCCACGCGGGCTTCGCCTGCCACCACTTGCGCCCCGGGCCACGCCTCCTCCCCCACAACCGGCAAAAGCCCCGCCCCTGATGTAGCCGCCCTGACCCCTCCCTGGAAAACCCCACCCCTAGCCCCACCCCGACTCCCAGCTGTGCCCCGCCCCCAGGTGCAGTCCATTGAGCACAAGCTGGACCTACTGTTGGGCTTCTATTCGCGCTGCCTGCGCTCTGGCACCTCAGCCAGTTTGGGCACCGTGCAAGTGCCGCTCTTCGATCCTGACATCACCTCGGACTACCACAGTCCTGTGGACCACGAGGACATCTCGGTCTCCGCACAGACGCTTAGCATCTCTCGCTCTGTCAGCACCAACATGGACTGAGTGACTTCTGGGCAGAGTCGCCCTGGGCCAGCCCCTAGGCCTTGCGCTTGAACCCTTCTACTGAGGCCCCCGGACTTCTACTTGAACTCGCTCCCTCCTGGGGAGAGAGGCCACACGCAGTATTGAGCTGCCTGGGGTGGGGTGGAGGGGCGAGAGACCCGCTGAGGGTGCCCAAGCACTGTTCCCACCCCAGGAGCGTGAGGTGCCAGGCCACATGGAGAGCAGCAGCAGCGGCTGCCCCACGGCCACTGGGACCCTCAGAACCCTGCCTGCTCCACCAAGGCCTGCCATGGCCCACGTGGTAGGGTCACTGCCCCAGGAGTGGGAGCAGGGTACTGGGGCCCTGGGCCCTAGCCCCTGGGCCCTGCTCAGCTTCCAGCTATGCAAGGTGAGGTCTGTGGCCTGCTCTTCAGACAGAGCAGAGAAGCCCTCCCGCCAAGTCCCCACCCCACTGGGGGTGGGCCCAAGGTGTCCCCACAGATACCCACAAAGCACAGGACCCTGCCACAAGGCAGGTGGGCATCATATATGCAAACTATGTTAAATATGCAACTTTGGAGGCCCCCATGGGGTCTCCCTGCCCATCCTCCACCAGGAGTTGGGCTCCCAGCAGTAGCTGGTCTCAGGCTGCTTGGCCATGACCCCCTCCCCAATCCATGGCTTATCCCTGCCCCCACCAGGATGGGGCCTGTTTCTCCCCAACACTCACCCAAGGCCAGTGCCAGCTGGGCCTTCCTTTTCACCTGCAGGTGTCACCTGCCAGGACCATCCTCTTCCTGCTGGATGTTCATTCTCCTCTGGCTCTCCAGATATCTTTGACCATTGGCAGGAGTTTCTGTGTTTTTCACAATCTCCCAGACAGTGTCCTATGGATGGCTTGCACAAATATAATTCTCTGTTTCCTCAGATGTAAAGAAAGCCTCACACTCACACTGATGCCCACAAGCAGGCACAGCTGGAGATGTGACCCTCAGCCTTTCCTGAGTCTCTGCAGTCAATACTGGTGGGCTGGCCTTAGCAGATCTCCACTCAGAGGTAGCCCTTGCCCCCTCTGTACAGGAGAGGGAGCTTTAAAGTGAGCCCATATCTTTCCAGGCCCAACTCCCCTTCCTCAAAAACATAGACTCCTCTGCAGCCCAGGAGCACTACTGCTTTCTCTCTTAACCCTTGAGGGCTCCCCTCAGTGTCCTCTCAGCACAACTCAGGCCTAGGCCTCTGGGGTCTGCACACCACCAGAGAGACCCCCGGTCCACTCCTTCCTAGTCACTCTTAACTCCCAGAGTGGACAGTAATGCACCTCGCAGCTTCACCAGCTGTGTGTATGGCTGTCGCCTGCACTGTCTGCTCCCCACTTCACTTGGCAGCCCATATACTGACATAAGTGCCCATCCACTGCAAGCCCCCAGCACCACTTTTGTACCTGTACCCCTTTGTTCCCGGCAGGAGGGTGAGAGGCAGTGGACTGAAGGCAACCCTCTGTGCAGTGCTAGGGAACAAGGGGCTGAGGCCAAGCTGCCTACTTCTCATACTGGGGACCTGCATGTACTAGCACCAGGGTTTAGATTGGATCTTGCTCAGCCCCATGGTACCCAATCCTCTGCCCTAACATGTCCTCTGCATGTACCATCATGCCCTGAATAGAGCATCTCTTGGCTCATTTCACCTGCACTGCACTGTCCCCAGAGAGCTACCCTTCTACTCCCTCAGAGACAGCTGTGGAGAAGGTCAGGGAAATAGGATTACCCTGTGACCAAAGGACATATGGGAAGAGGTCCTCCTTCCATGATTGATGTTCCCCCAAGTCGTTCGATATGCAAGTACCTCACTTTGTTAACTTATTAACTTATTGGTTTCATTAAAGTTTTCAGTAGAAGGTGGCTGGTCTTGGTTTTATTCAGTGGGATGAAGTTGGTCTGAGGGTAGGGACAAGTAGATTAGGATTAGTTAGGACTTTTTGTTGAAAAAGGCACAATCCCACGTGAGTTCATGATGCAGTGACCACTCCGAGACCTGAAGGAATGTAGGTAGAGGTTGGGGCTATCAGACCTCACAGCTTGCAAGAGGGAGCCCTGGCGTGTTGAAGAGAAGGCTCTCCAGGTGCTGCAACTAAACTGAACGTCAAACCATTAGTGATATTCCAGTCTCTGTGTGAAATCATAAGGGAAAGAAAGAAGGAATGAAAAAGGTATATAATACTCATGTGCATAAACATCCATCAAGCGAAGAAGAAAACTATCTGCAATAGGCTTTCTGCTGGCAGCAGCACCATAGTTGGTGTATATATATAATTTTCTTCTTCCATTGCCCTCTTCTGTTTCCTTCACCCTCAGCCAACACCTCCACTGCTTAGGTTTCTTTATAAGATCAAGTGGCCCATGCCATCATTTTTGAGGTTATGAATCCTTT
>NDGN011511288.1:981-18374 GCA_002564285.1 Tympanoctomys barrerae
GAACTCAGGCCCTTGCACTTGCCAGGGAAGCACATAGTCCACTGAGTCATCTCCCCGGCCCCTAATATATTTTAAATAATCAGTCAAGACCAAGAAAATCCCTAAACCCGTATTTCTTGCCCTTTCAAATGAAATTCCGGAGTCAAAATGGACTTCAGCTTGCACATGAAAACCCTGAGAACTGGGGCTTGACGGCCCCTGTTATGAAGCTCAAGGCCCACTCAGCTCAAATGCAATGCTGGAATCTGATCAGGCTGCTGGGGAAGAAAAGAAAAGGAAAATGCAGGGGAAGATTAATTCTATAAATCTGACCCACCTCATTCAGCTCTAGGGGAAAAAAAGCCACAACCTATAAACAGATGAACTCCACGCAACTGCCAAAAGCCACAGATAAGCAAGCCTAGCCCTAAGCGTGTGCATAGAGTGCTAACACCCTGGAAACTCAGGTATGTCACTTTACACAGTATGTTCCCACCACGTGCTGCATCCCACCACTCACACTGTTATATCAGTTAGCTTTTGCTGCAAAAAGATATGGAATATATAATCCACACTCAATCACTTATTCTTTCACAAGCATCATGGTTCTCACAAAGGTAAGGGCGGAGCTGGACCTGACAGATCGGGCAGGGCTCAGCTGGGTGACTGTGCTGCAGGGCTGCCTGGGATGGGAGTGTCTGGGTACTCAGGGTCTCCTGCCGTCCTCTGGAGACCAAGAGGCCTGCCCAAACGTGGTCTTCACAGCCAGTGCAGAGGTATAAGACACCAGACAGAAGCACACAACCTGTCATATCAAATAATGAAGCCAAGAATCGACATGGTGTCACTTAGAACTGACAGGTTACTTCCAAAGCCAAAGTGAAGAGATGGGAAAGAACCCTTCACCTTCAGAAAGGGGGAAGAGATCCAAGGGAAGTTGTAGGAGGAGCAAGGAGCCAGAGCCACGGCTCGACGGGCGGCACCTGCCATATATTTCAGTGGGCTTCTGCCTACCCACTCCAATGCTACCAGCCAAGCCACTATCCTTCTGAGCTTCAGTAACAATCTGGTCTCCCGGCCTCATTTTTTTGTCCCTAAAACTCACAGGGTGGCCGCAGAGATTCATTTAATGTCAACTTCATCGTGTAACTACCCTATGTTAAACTTAAACCTTTCCACAGCTTACCCCTTAGCTGGCAGAATAAGAACAAACTCGCTTACCTGGACCCACAGCATCCCACCTGCGGCTGTCCGGGCTGCCTGCCTGCTGCCCTCCCTGCAGCCCCCAGCTTTCTGCTCCTGCCATCCCATCCCATCCTCTCTGCCATCCCAGTGCCCTGCTCCTTCCTCCTAATGCCCATGCACTGGTCACTCCCCTGTAGCTATGACAAACACCCAGCACCTGCAGCTGATGGAGGAGAAGTCTGCTTTACTTTGGCTCCTGATTCCAGAGAGCTCAGGACCTGGGTGGCTGGCTGTGCGGCAGAAACGGTCTAGCTGAGTGGGGGGGACTTGGTCAGAACTGAACAGCTGAACGAAATAACTGAGCTGCGTGATGACAATGCATGGGCTCTATGCAGACTGAAGGCTTAAGTCACGGGGTAAAGGCACAAATGCTGAAACTGCAGGCAAGAAGCATGCAGGCTCTGTGGGAAGTAAGGAACTGACCTCTGGGGTTAGAGAGACAGGCTCTGTGAGCGGCAAATGGCTGAGCGATGGGGACAGTGCACGGGCTGTGTGAGAGCCGAAGGGACAGACAAGGTGAGATCAAACGAAGCGAGTCATTCCTGGCCACCCCACCCCCACCCCACCCCCGCCGCTCCCCCAAATGCCGAGGCTTCAGACAGCTCCGGGCCCTCAAGGCTTTTCCACTTTGTTCTCCTACCCTGATACTCTAAACAAAAGCTAGGAGTTCTGGCTCAGTCTCTCCCCTCTCTGGCTGAAAAGCAGCCCCTCAGGCTCCTCTCCAAGTGATCTCTACCCACCCAGGGTCCTCAGGCCACAGCCGGGGAACACTGCCCACCAAGCAGAGGGAGGAGGCAGGAGGCGGGACACAGCAGCCGCTCCAGGTCACACTCCGGCCTGCCTCCAGCCAGGCCCATCCTAACAGCATGTCCACCTAATGAGCTCACCAAAGGCGGAGTCCTCCCAGGGGGAAGTGCCCCATGATCCAGCCACCTTCCAAGCACAAAGACTTTCAGGGGATATTTGAGATTAAAATCACAACAACCCAGGAGGCCTGGGAGATAGCTCGGAGGTCCAAGCGCCTGGCTGGCAAGCACAAGGACCTGGATTTGATCCTCGGTACCATGCTGGCCACTGTGCTTGTGCACAACTGTGATCCCGCTGAGGAGGCTGAGACAAGAGGCTCACTCTGAGTCTGAGCTACATAGTGAGACCCTGCACCAAAAAATAAATAAATACACTTATAAATAAATAAAAGATTAAAAAAATTGAAATCACAACAACCCGGAGCTCTCTGTGAACCCCTCCTCACCTGGTCCTGTGCATAGCTGACGTGTCGACTGCAGCTCTCTGACTTCCCTAACGTAAGTCCCCTGTGCCATCTTTGGGGGGCTCATCTGCCTCTCCTTCAGAGGGCTGCACACCATTACAGCCTTGACACCTGCAGTCCCTGGCACACACGGGGCAGTCTACACGTACTGCACATGAATGTAGTTTTAAAATAAAAGTTAGCCAAGACAACTTTTTATATTTTGCACTAAAACCATCTGGATAAACGTCAACCGCAAATTGCTCCATGTAGTGTTTAGCCTCCTGCATCCTACTTCAGATTTTGTGCAAATCTAGCTTTAATACACCAGGTTTCCTTAAAGAGGTACACATGACTAATCTGAACAAAGTGACGGGTTCCCCTACCAGATACCTCCTTTTCTCACCATCATCCATCCCTAAGTGGGAAAGCAGACATATATAATTTTAAAATAGCAAATAAGGCAAAACCAGCAAGTACTCAGTTTCAGATCCAAGGGAAGTATTTAACCTTCCACTTCTATGTCTAGATAAGCCACCAAGTCGTCAGGAGAGAACAACAAAATTTCTGACGTGACACAACAGCTAGTGCATCTCTTAAGTACTTGGTAACCATAAATTAAAAGAAATCTATTAGGTCAGTAAGAAATCTATCCTGTCATTGACTTCAATGAGCACATTCCCGTATAGTCTGTGTTAAAAAGACAATTTGAGGACCTTCCATATGAAAATGACTAGTAGCCCGAAAAGGAGAATGAAATCCATGAAATAAATGGGAATCACAGAAAGGCAAGCAAACAGAATTAGAAAGAAGAGCTTAACATAACTTAGAATATCCTTCCGAACAGCCAGGGCATCCCAGTGGTGTGGTGGAAATGAGATGCTTCCCCTATCTGTAAGAAAAACAAAGTCAGTGGAAACACTCCCTAACATAAAAATCTCTACAAGGAAGTTACACACAAACTGACACAGTAGACTTCTGAGCCACTAGCAGAGCACAGGATAATCTATCTGACCTCAGAGGTCAGAAAACATCTTGTCTGGTGACACAGGTGTCATGCCGGAGGATGCCATCCATTTCCAGTCATGGCACTAGATTTGTTGCAGATCATAACATTTTTATTGCTTTCCTTTCGCCATGATTTTAACTATATTTAGCTTGTTTATTAAATATGCTTAAATTAGCACATATCTTATGCTTTCTCACACTGTTCTCTGTCATATCTGTCCAAATAACTTTCCCATACATAACGTCAAAATTCTGGGGGTGCCTGGGTGCATCCCAGGGCTTCTCACACATGTTTCATGACCAGGAATACTCTCAGAGCTCCCCAAACACTCCGGATTGTCCATGAGGAACCAGGCAACATGATCAATACTGATCAAGTTCTGGAACAAATTTTCTAAACATCACATTACAGTCCCATCTGGGAATTTTATTGCATCAGATGTGACTTAAAATTAATTGTACATCATGGCCAAGAATCATGGGGTTTTAACTTTTTTTTTTCTTTGTGGTACCAGGGATTGAACTCAGGCCCTTGTGCTTGCCTGGTAAGCGCTTATTCTACTGAGCCATCTCCCTGGCCCAAGAATCGTGGGGCTTTAGCATAATGGTGCACGTGTTAGCGGAGGTGCTGTTTGTACTGAGAGACAGCAGAAGAAAGTAGGTGGCATACACAGCTCCAAAACTGCAGCTGGGGGGCTCCCTAAGGAGCACAGAAAAGGTTAGGTGACACCTGGAGTCACCATCACCTGCTCCTTTCAAAATGCTTCCATGTGCAGCAACTCATCGCTTCTCTGTGACACAGAAGGAGCAACAGGACCGCCCTCGTGCCACCTGGCTGTAAAGGCTCACCCCAGCACCACACCCAGTTTGTGGTGAGATAGACCTGCTCGAGTCCGTACAGCTTCTGGATTGTGGATAAGGAAACCAAATCCAGATGACTCAAATAACCAGCACTGAGCAGAAGAATGGATGGCTACATCCGCTTAGGAAAGGTCAAGCGTATTTATGTTTGATAGTATTTTCTAATTGCTTACTCATAGTTCCAGACTCTCTCCTTACTAACAATGAACCCACAAAAAGTCACAGACACACAAGTCTTACCCGCAGATAGGCTCTACACCTGGAAGGGTCTCCATTTGCTCACACCTGAGAAGCGAGTGACGGCCTGAAGGCAGGAAGCCACATCCAGGGACTGCCAATCCCAAAGACAATGTTCTTTCCAGCATATCAAGCTACCCTCCACCGGCGTGATCTTAGACCAGAAGTTACCAAGGCTGAGTCCAGCTGCTCCAGGCCAAGTTTCCAGTGAAATGTGAGGGAAGTGAGGGGAAAAAGTCACTCTACTCAGGCAAGAGATCACCTGGCCACACGCGCAGGTCCAAATGCTGGGGCCTCTGTGGGTATGGCGAAGAGCAAGCCCATGCTCTGCGGCCAGGGAGCTCCCCAGCCCCGGAAGCTGAGCTGTCCTCTCCGGAAGCCCCAGCACAATGCCCGCACTATTCAGTACAACCCGGCTATGCCTCTCCCTTCCAGAAGGTGCCAGTGCAGTGGAGGGCCGCCTCGGGAGCAGAGTCAGGACTCCACAGCCCTCCCTCTCCACTCTGCTATGACCACTGCAAGGCTCAAAACAGAATCTTCAAAGATTATGAGACAAAGTCCTTAAGTGGTGCCACGGACAGTGCCCTGTCTCCCTGCGGCTCCTGAGGCCTGTGGACTAAGCCTAAGCCTACGCCGCTGGCTTCCCGGGGCTCCCCTTGCCAGCTGCAGGGTCCTGACTCCCCACCCGCCTGCGCAGGCTGAGCCCCTGCCCAGTCCACACCTCCATGCTCCTGGCTCAATTTCTCTGGCAAAGCCAAACTAACGCAGCTGGAAATACCTAACCTGTATCAGCTGAGGTCCTTCCCAGAGCCCCGGAACATATTACAAAAACTACAACCTTAAGTTTAATTAATTTATCTGGGAGGTGATCAACCCAGGAAACACTGAAGGGAAAGGGCCACGTGAAATGGGCATGAGAATCAGAGAAAAAGGCCAGCAAGACACCTCGGTGCGCAGGGGGGGCTTAAGCCTACGTGGGCTTCTGACGGGGAATATGGAAAGCCAGCGAGAGGGCAGGAGGGCTACATGCTGGCCCACCAGTGTCCATCTGTCACTGCTAAGTGGCTTCTCCTTGCCCTCTGACCGACACTTACTCCCTACGACTCCCATCCCGTGCCCTTGTCATCAAAGCTAATGACCACAGAAAGCCGTCTGGCAAATGTTGTTACTGGTAGTTAGAAGGCAGGCAGGCCTGTAGAGTAACGGAAAGGGCCAAGCCATGGCCAGGGCACTGAAGGATCTGCCTCAAAAGAAGACGCTCCCCTGCCCTGCCAGCCGCCCCAGTGGACAATGGATGAACCCTCCTAACCAATGAACTGCCGGCTGTGCTGGGCCCGTGGGCGGCCTCTCCAAGATGCACAACCTCACAAATCTAGTGATACTCCCATTTTGCAGCCTGTAAAACTGAGGTGCAGGGACCAGCTTGGGGTCACACGTGTTTGAGGACATCTCCTAACAGAAAGGGCATTTCAGAGCTTTGAGAAATCTTCCAATAAAACCTTTGCTTTCCCACATGAACAGTACTCAAAGCAACACATAAGATGAGAAATTCTATGGCCTCGAAGGATCTCTTTCTCTTCCACCATCATGCTGAAAACAGGCTGGTTTGCCAGTCTCGCGGCCTCCAACTTTAACTGCAGAGGAGACCTCTCTGCCCCCCTGGGCATGATCGCACCCAGACAGGGCAGCGCGAGCCGTTCTTCTACTCAAGAAAAATACATTCTACCTAGTCACTGTGGGATGCAGAATCAGACCCCGACATCCAGGGAAACAGACTTGATTTAGGGCTAGGAGTACCTGGGAGCAGGCCAGGCACCCCATCCGCCCCGAAGCACTCATTCTTCACCTAGGCAGTTCTGGTATTTAAGAAAGTATTTACTCCCTTCAACACAACAAGCTTCTACCTACCAACCACCGCACACAGCGCATGAGAAAAGGTAAGGAAGGAAAGGCAGAAAAGACGGGTGAGGCAAGCCCGAGGGCCACCCTAGCTGCGTCCACCCGTGGCTCCTAGGTTCTGTCGTTAGTGGGTTGAACAGCCCACAGTTGTACAAAACATCATTTCCTCTTTAAAAAAAAAAAAAAAAAAACCACAGAATGATGACCACCCAGGACTGGACCGCCCTACTGCCAGTTAGTTACTCACCTAGGATCCTGCACACTGCCCCTCACACAACACAGTCACGGCTTACTCCTCCTCTTCTCTCCTCTGCAGTTCCTGATAGAACAGGTTTTCTCTGTTTCATTGTATTTACTTTCACTTCTTTCCCAGGGCAACACTCCCTCTAGTGTCTGTGTAAGGATCTCTTGTGTAGGGTAAAGGCGACAGCGGAATAAAAAGCAGGTAACCAGACGGAGGTAGATCTATACAAGACAATCAGTGTACGTGGCCAATACGGTCCCTCCGAGAAGAAGGCTGCGAAGCTTCTGCAGGGAGCCCGGCCACGTGTACTCCCGCTCCACACCAGGTACAAAGACAGAGCTGGGGATCAGGAGGACGGAATGGAGCGCTGAGGTCCACTGAGTGCCTCGGATGCAGCTGCCATCCCGGCGCTGCGGGCGCTCCTGGCCGGCCGCCCCCATGGGCCCCTCACGCGACCCACCTCACTCACTTTCTCCGAAGGCCTCCCAGGATTAGCTGTGGAGTAATCACTGATGCCCAAGCCCGGAGAAGCTACTCTTTGACTTCACCAGATCCCTTAAACCTCCATGCGACGGAAGTCCTGAGAAAAGTGTTCAAATTACTCCCTATGAATGAGGCAAATTTTAACTCGATGCTAACTGACCTGATTATTACCATTTTCCACTACAAATTCTGGTTTTGAGCTTCAAGAAGCCAGCTGTTCACTTGTTGATCTCTTTCACTGTCTGTCTCAGGATCATGTGAGAGTCGGACACCACTGAGACTCGGCTGGCAGAGGACAGGGATTTCAAGAAGTGACAGAAAGGCATCTTACTGAAGCCTGGGTTTCAGGAAGGTGTCACCTTCAGCTCCCTGTGGAACTTTCGACAAGGACCGCCTCTTTCTACTTCAGTTTCCCATCTGAAAATGGACAGAGAGCCTCCATCAGATGCAAAAACCACAGCAAAACCAACCGGAAAGCGTCTTGCGGTTTTGCTGTATACGGGCAGTCACATACCTCAAGCGCCACGGGCAATCGCCTCTACTGCTCCCGATGGCTGAGGTGCTGGGTAAGCTTGCCATTGTTTTCATCAGCCCCTCTTACAGCTGAAGGGACAGAAAGCAGGGGGCAGCAGACAACCTTCCCAGTGTCCCACGGCTACTCAGAAGCAGGACAGGCCTGGAACCCAGGCCCCTGCCTCCAGGGTCCACTGTCCTATTCAGTCTGTGCCTTTATGTCATAGGCCCAGCCTATTTGTTCTCATTAAACCTAGACAGGATGGCGTGAGTTCACATAATCCACATGCCACATGAGCCACACATACCCAGGCTATATAATCCCATAATTCACAGCCTGGTAGAAGTCTTGATTACCTTTCTTTTTCCCTTAAACTCGGTTTTCTCCAGGAAATGCCCACCAATGGGCCCCCAACTGGGAGAGTCACCGCTTCTGACCGGCCACCGTGGCTGGGTGCTCCTACCCCGGCCAGGAAGGACAGGCTTGCTCTGCTCCCCAGTACCCACTGCTTGTGTCACCCTGAAGTTCTCAGACTCCATTACTTTTTTCCAAATGTAGTACAGCACATTTATTAGGGTACACTAAAGAATGGCATTTCCATCAATAATGGAACCCAAGCTACGCAAGCAAAACGAACAAGCGAAATGCTTTCGGTGATGTAAGTGGGCTTGGTCCACTCAGGAACCCAGAGCTGGGGGACTGACAGCATCCTCCAGCAACGGTGTAGAGTAAGACACGGCTCGCCTGGCATCAGGGCGCTTGCCGTGTGTTGTCCACAGCTGTCACAGTGTGGCTGCGGGACGCAACCATGACATGGGAGGGTGAGCGCTAGTCCTAAGCCTGGTATCATATATACCAGTCCAAAGCCTCAGTCTACCCTACCTATCAAATGGGCAGCACCCTGGTTCACAGGAGTGAAAGGACACATCATGGGGAAAAATGTTGTTAACCTAAAAGATAAAGGACACAGAGATGTACAAACAGTCCTGGGCTCCTCTAGAGAAAAGAACAGCTGAGTCCAGCTCCGGGGGCCTGTGGCTGTCCGAGCCACACAGCCCTCATCTGCACTGAGTGACCTGGTGAAGACAGTTCTAGCCCTGACACCCTGCGAGCCTAAGATGCCTGCAGTGTCGCACCCGTGACGCTGCCCCCTGAGCTCACAACCTCAAAGGACCACTTGGCAATTGGCCACACATCTACCTGTGACATCTGTCTTGTTGTTGGGCGCCACTTAACTGTACGGAAGAGCCTCCTCCCTTCCAAAGCACATCAGAAGGACCCGCAGGCAAGTGCTGTCGCTGCCTCCCCTCCCTCACGCCGCCATCCGCAGAGCAGCGGCAAAGTCACGGACACGGGGTGCTCAGCACACAGCCGGACAGCGCCCGGGAGCTGCTATCCAGGGCCCGAAACACACGGGAAGACGCCAGCACCCGCGCGCAGTCCCAAGTGCCACCCTCTTTCCAAGTAGCTGAAGCTCTCTCCAAACCCTGTGCTCAGATGTACATGCGAAATAACTTAGTGGCAGACTGCACGCCACTAAACAACCCTGCCTGTCTGAGGGCAAAAGGGCCCGCGTAAGAGGGCCAGAGCCCACAGTCGGTGGAAAGTTATTTCATCTCACACCCTGAGAGCACTAAGCAACGCAAGATTAAAGTAAGCAAGTATTAGATTAAAATGATCAAATGTGTGGTGCAGCCTGTAAATTCCACAGACAACAGGCAAAAGGGAAATAAACGTCTGCAGGGCAAGCTTCGCAGAGCCACCAAACCAAGCCATGACTCCCGTGCACATGGTCACAGAGGAAGAAGCAAGCCCCAAGAGCAGGAGAACTCAAGCACAGAGGCTCAGAGTGCGGCGGGGCTTGGGGCCATGGTGAGGCTGGTCTGCTGCAGTGCACGACACAGCGCTCCCATCCAAAGCCGGAGAAGGAGATCCAGAACACACACACAGGGAGGGCCTTGAATGCCATGCCGGAGAACTGCCTGGATTCAAGAAGCCAGAGCTCCTCAAGCTAAAGGAAGATACACAAAGTGAAATGCTCCTGATAACCATAGCCAGCGAGTCAGGAAACCACCAAGTCCCAGCAGAGATTTCAAATTCCTTCGCAGCTGTGTGCCGTGGACCTTGGGACTACCATTCATTTACCCGCTTACCCAAACATTATTAAGTGCCTGTGTGGGGGAGGCCAAGTTCCTTCAGGTGCACCCTCTGTCGACAGAGTCATCCAGCCCCCTCTCCCCGTCACCCCACATCCGGGCAATAAACGTGCTGAGCAAATCCCTTCGCCCCAGGAGCCCGCTGTCACTGACAGTTGCTCACAAAGCACCGCACGTGCTGTCCCACCTCTGCCTCCGCGAGGCCTTTCGCAAATGTACTACGGTCTCGTCTTTGACATTTTCCTCCCATAAGGTACGTGTCTCGAGCAGGCAGAAGGCCGGAGGAAGGAGAAAGCAGGCAGTCCACCCGCAGCTCAAGCCACAGGTGCCAGGTGAGTTGCCCACCTGTCTGTGGGTTTGGGTAAACCCCCAGCCTCAGGGAGATCTTCTAACCCCCACGCCTGGCTCTGTGGAACTGCTGTTTCTTCGGGGACGAATCAGGGCCCCCAGACCATTCAGCCCCACAGTTTCCCTAGGAAAACAACCTCAGAAGCCCCCCTTCCACTGCAGCCACTCACCCCCTCCCTTCAACCAACACGACTGGAGAAGCCACTTCCCAGCCTGCCCCCTCCCTAACCACACAAGTTCTAACCACCACATTTCTGCTTTCGTTAAATCAAGCCTTCTAATTAAAGAGTTTGCAACTTCTGCTCACCTTGGACATTGCTGCAGACAGGAGGAGCAAATGGGAGACGAGCTCAGGCGCCAGAGGAAAGGCAGAGCAGGCACTCAGCCAGCCCAGCCCTCCTCTGCTCCCGCCCCGCCCCACCGCACCTCTGCAGAAGGTGACCAGGAACAATTGGTACTATCCTGTCCCAAGGCACTTCCCAGCTACATCTCAACTGAGATGGTTCTCCTTGTAATATTAATTAAACATTATTTTTGGCAAATCCCTAAAGAGTGGCCTTTGTGGCAGGCTTCTCCATTAAGCCTCCAAGAAGGCAAAATGCATTAGGACATTGTAACGAGGGACGAGGAGCAGGGACAAGGAACACAAGGCAACCCAGCCAAAAGCTGTTTGAAAAATCTGATGGGAGCCACAATTAGATGCTTTAGTGAAGGAAATACAATTAATCTGATCAAATCTGTCACTATTTCACACATTAGGGGTAAATATTTTAGAACACAGCCCAGCTGCATCAGTTAAGGGCAGACACCCTGCCTGCAGAAGCTGCACACTCCGCCTCCTCCCCGCACCAGGCAGAGACATCGCAAGAACCAGACAGGACCCGCATCTGGGCGCCCACCAAGATGCGCCGTGGGCACCTTCACCGAAAGCTACCTGACAGTCCCTCCTCCCTGGCAGACACCCTCAAGACAGCAGCCTGCGAACCAGGGTCTGGAAGAGCTGCTGAACCAAAGCGGGGCAGAAGCTGGGGGAGAGTGCAGCCCTGCCCCTCGGCGCAGGAATGGGGGGCCCTCGAAGAATTACCCCGGAGAGGGGCACGAAGGAGTGGGCTAGGCCTCTGCCACGCTGTACCCTCAAGAGCGACTGGCCAGCCGACTCCCTGAGCAAGGAAGGAGGCTTCTCCTCCATCGGAAGGACAGAGCAGTACACCTTTCCTGTTGCCCAAGGAGCCTGGGGCCTGAGCTCTCCCCAGAGTGACTCTCTAACCCATCCATCGCGACATCCCAGCCGGAGACAAAGGCCACGAAATGACCATGGTGAATCTGCCTCCAGAGCAGAGGCTCCAGGCTATGTCTACTCACCTGCCCCAGGGGCACCTGGAAATGACAGTCGGGTCACTCCTGCTTCCCTCTGCCTCTGTCTGCTTGCAGGGCGCCTTCTCCTGGGCCTCCCAGCCTTCACACTCCGGCCCCAGGACCAAGCAAACATCTGCCCAGCTTTGCCCGCGCTGCTTCTTGCCCCCTCAGGCCCTCAGTCAAGGGTGGTGGGGTGAAGACCCTTCTCCTAGGCCCACACCCTGAACTATAACCTCTCCATTCCCAGTTATGTGAGTGACTAAAAACTGTCCCCAAAGAAAGGGACCTCCGGGGCTCAAGTTCACCAAGACAACAAAGGCCAGCTGTGCTAAACCTGGAAATGGGGGCTTCCTGAGAGGGATGTGTTAACACTTCAGAAGAACATCGAGAAGCTTCTTTCCAAGTTAGAAGGCCCAATGACAGGCCAGTGTCCTCTGCTTTGTGACATCAGCCTCCACTTCAAGATAATGGTGAAAGGACCTTCACTATCAGTGAGCCTCTCCTCATCGGTCCATCCTGCAGTCCAGACCCCAACAGGGAACCCCACTGAGGCTGCTCCCACCTCCCCTCAGGGACTGCTTCGCCCAGCTCACACAGTTCGCTTCCTGAGAGGGCAGCCCAGACCTGACAGCCAAGGGCGCCTCTCTCCCTAGCATGGCCAGCTAAGGAGAGAGTCAAGAAGTGGGCAGCGGTCAGGAAGCAGTCCCTCTCTACCTGCAGGGGTCGGCCGCACCCAGGAAAGCCTTGCCCTGGCTGGGGCGGAGGCCTGGAGGTATCCCAGATGGCTCAGACTTCAGGGCTGCTGCCTGGCCCTCGGGCCTAGGCCCACCGAAGGCCGTGCCCCCCACCCCCAAGCAGGGCCACACTGCCCCCACTTGTGCCGCTGCTGACCTGCCCTGAAGATGGGCAGGGGCCAGGGACAGCCGTGCGCCCTGAATCACCACTTGCAGGAATTATCTTCTCTCTGAAGTCCTATCTCAAGGGGCTTTGTCAACACTCAAGAAGGACAAAGGCAGAGACCTAAGAAAACTACTCAGACCACTGAATTCGCCTTGTCCAAATGTAGCAATAACAAAGCCACAGACATGTGAGGAGCGCTCCTTTCCCTTCTCATGTCCTCCCCTTCCCCTCCTCAGACTTCCACCCTCACATCAAATCCATCCTCCTCCTGGCTAAAAAAGTGACTATGCCAATTCCTAATTATCAAGGTAAAATGGAGAGTCACAAGCCTCATTGTCAGAGAACACACACACACACACACACACACACACACACACCCTCTAGGGAACTGAAGTCCAGTCACTCGCCCCCACTATACGGCTCTCCAGCCCAAGGCTGTGAGTGTCTTCAAGGAAAGCCCCAGGAGCTGCCCGAAGCTGCTCGCTGCCCGCCCCCTGGGCCCCAGTTCTGACCCCAGCTGGGCTGCGCGAGCTGTGTTGTGTCTCCAAGAACCCGGGATCGGCACCGGTTCCACTGCTGTGCTTGTGAGATTCGCCACGCACCCGGTATGCCTCAGGGTCCCTTCAAACAAGGTGGACACATCCCAAGAAAACCCTCTCAATCGCAGCTCCTAAAGAGAACTACAGCCTGCGCTCTGCGTTCCCACCAAACGGCTTTACAGAGCCGCTCCCTCCGATGTCCCTCGCGCCCAACCTGGAGCCCTGCTCCGCCAAGCCAGAGCCAGGAAGGAGGGAAACATGTGCAAGGCTGCCTGAAGAAGGGTCATGCAGAGGGGCGGGCCGGGGAGGGGTAAGCGTGGGAGCCCGTCCCCAGCCTTTCCTTGACTGGGCTGCCCAGCGCGGCACAGTGGCAGGTGAAGGTAGCCCTGGAGCGCGCGCTGCAGGTCTCCACTGCTGCCCCAGCCCTGGCAGGTGAGGCTCAGGCGCCCGGTCCGAGCACCCCAACCTCTGGAGTGGGCTCAGCGGCGCCACCTCTCGGTGCCGCCTCGTGCAGGGGACAGAGGAGGGGAGCAGAGAGGTGGAGAAATGTGCATCCGGCACAGGGACCAACTCCACTCTGGCGCGAAGCATGCCGCTGGACGCGACTGTGGAAGCGGGGAAACAGAGAGTGGTCATGTATGCCTGGGAACGAGCGGTGCGGAGAGAAAAAACTGAAGGCGCTTCACGCTTTCAACTTTCCCAGTACCTCTCTTACAGCTTTCGAGAGCAGCTGCCTGGCTTGGCGTGTCGGCAGACCATGAGCCCAGGGCGAAAGGCGACCGCCCCGGCTAGTAGAGGTCCGAAGGGCCTCATCTGGCGTGAGAGTGCGGGGTAGCATGGGAAGGGAGCCCCGGCAGTGGCAGGTCTGTGTCCATCTGTCCAGCGGCTGTTTTTCCACATCAACGCGGGTGGCCCAGGAATTCAGGCGCCCCAGAACATGAAAACCGACTCTGAGCGAGCCAAGAGTGCGGGGCCGAGGGTGCCTCCTCCCTCCACCTCTGGACTCAGGCTTTCTCCCCTCCTGGACAGCCCCAGTTCTAGGGTCTGGAGTGAACACACTCACGGGTACGCGTACACACACACACACACACACACCCCTAATGGCAAACTCTGCTAACCTGTTGGGGGAATGGAGGAAATGGATAAATCTTCCCCACTAAAAGTCTAGCTGCTCCCGCTCTGCGTCTCAACCTACGAGCAAGTGGGTCTGGTTCCCTCGCTCTCCCCCTCTTGCCCTGGAGTCGCCCGGCCGAGGGTACTCACGCTGCTGTTGTGCCCGAACCAGTGCACCATGGCCTGGTTGTGGGCCGAGTCCCCGGTCAGCGCAAACGAGGTGCTGGGCAGGCGGAGCTCCTCGGCGGCTGGGCCCCCTGTCCGCGTCGCACGCACCTCCTCCCGAGGACCCTGGGCCGGAGGACGGCTTCCTTTGGAGCCCTCAGCCGTTGCAGTGGCCCGGGTGTCTCCGCGCTCCAGGGCGCTGGGGGGCTGCGCCCGGCGACTCCTCCTCGCGCCGCCCAGCTTGCCAGGTGCCAGGACGCCCTGGACCCACGGCGCGCCTGGAGGCGACGTCCTCCCGGCTTCAGCCCGCACCTCGCCGCTCGGCAGGCGCTCCGGCGCGGCGGCGGTCGCAGGCCCCTCTGGCCACGGGTTTGCCACTGCCCGCTGCGAGAGAGGAGGAAGAGCCGGCGGCCGCGAAACCAAAGACCCGGGGTGCCCCGGACTGCCCGTCGCGCCCCAAGTGATCTCGGCGCCTGCGAGGACCCACGTCGACAGGAGCAAGAGCCCGGTCCGGGCGAGGGGCGCCCCCGTCCAGCCCGCGAGGCGCTCCACACGCGCCACCTCCATCCCGCTGCGGCGATCGCGGCTCGGGCTGCCGAGTGTGTGGCACCCGGCGAGGTGCGGGTCCGGCGCTGGGGGTGTGCGCGCACCGGCGGGCGAGCGAGCGGGGCGGGAGCTGGATGCCAGGAGCGGGGAGCCGGGCGCGGGGCGCGACGAGGGACTACGGCCGGCTGGCGCGCCCACCGGACCTCGCCCGCGCTCTTCCCGCCTGGACTCCACAACCCAGGGAAAATTTACAACTGTTCCTCCGGTGTTGGGGGTGGTGGTGGTGGTGTTGAAACGAGATCTCACCAAATCTCTCCTACTGAGCTCTTCCAGAAATTTTTTCAAAAGCAGTGTTTGAAGGTAAGGAGAAAATCCTCTTTTAAAATGTAAAAAGCCGAATCCAGAAGGAGGGGCCGCCTAACGGACCCCAATTCCTAGTGTCTGGGAAACCCAGCCTCCAACCTGCTCCGGCGGAAGAGTTGGGAACGGCCTCCCGCCGCGCTCGGGCTTACTCTCCCGGCCAGTTCTGGGGAGCGCGGGGCTGCGCGCGGAGGGGTGCGGGAGCCTCGGGAGCAGCAGGAGAGAGGAGCCAAGCGCTCGGCGCCAACTGCTCGCGTCGGGAAGCGAACGGGAGCCCGAGCCTGCGCCGGGAGGCGGGCGCGGAAGCGGGGCGCGGGATGGACCCACGGCTCGGATCGCGCTCTCCCCCACACCCACCCCCCCGGCTTGTGCCCCCGCCCCGTGCGGGGGCGCGGGACTGCGTGCGTGCGCGTGCGTGCGTGCGAGCAGGGGGGTGGGGGCGCCGGAGCCGGCTGGTGAAGGCGCCGCCCTGTGGGGGCATCGGGAGGAGCTGGAGGGGGTGGGAGCTGGGCGAGCGGGGGCGCGCGGCTTCTCGTGTGCGCGTGTTCACGAGATGTGTGCGTGTCCCGGAGAGCGGCGGGGCGGGCGCGCTCGGGCCGTGGGCGCTCGCGGAGCACGCGCGAGTGTTCCTGCGTTTCCAGGCGCCTGTGAGTCGTCAGAAAGGCATGTGGAGAAAACAGGCAGGGCCCCTCTTCCGGAGCCCCCCTCACCCTTCCCACGTCCCCTTCGCCCGCGATTGATCGGAATCTGATTAACCCTCCACGGGCCAGAGCATGGAGCTGGAGGTGCCCGGCAGGGGTCTCGACTGTGCTTCCAGGCCGTGGCCAGAGGTGGGCAGAGAGGGTCCTAGAGACCTCGGCTCCCCCCAGAGACCCACACCCCATCTCCCGGCCTGGAAATGCCTGGCTGTGCTCTCGCTGCCCCAGACCCGTATCTAAACGGACTCGGTTGTATCCTCGCCAGTTGGAAGGTGCTGTGCCCAAGGCAGCTTGGACTTAGGGGCTCTGGGCCGGCCTTGGCGCGAGGCGACCGATGGGAGACAAAGCCTTTAGGTGAGCTGGAGAGAGGGCTTCCCCTGAGGACCGCCTGGTGGACTCCGACAGGGAGGCTGCCGCCTGGGGAGCTCCCAGAACCTCCTGGGGTGGCAGAGGGGGCACCCGAGCTTCGGGGAGCGGGAAGGGGCAGTGCGAGGAGTCGCCCCCAGGCCGGCCCTGCTCTCCCTGGTTAGAGGAATTCCATTGTAGGAGAGGGCTAGCCGGGAGAAGGAGGCGGAGCACCAGAGGGGTGAGAAGGGGAAATCTCGAGAAGTCAGGAGGGTGGAGACGGCCAGGTGAAGACAATGGTGAGAAAAGGGAAGAGGGAGAGGAGGCCTTGGAGAAGAGACGTGGAGGAGCAGAGGATGCGCCTGAGACTCACCCCGCGGGAGGGCCGCGCACCGGCGATTCCGGCAGCCCTCACCCGGGTGAACTTGATTTCTAACCAGAACCAGAATGGAACTTGGGGACAGAGAAGGAATCTGGGCGGGAAAAGAGACCAGGAACCATGTCCAGCCCGAACAAAGTGGGCCCTGCCCTCTGTGGGCTTCGAAAGACCGAGGGCAGCGAGCGACCTCCAGAAAAGTTCCAGCGCCGCGGGCCCAGGTGGATACAAGACGCCACGCCATCCGCGGGCACTCAGCGCCCCTGTCGGAGAAGGCCGGGTGCTGCAGGCCGAGCTAGGAGCTCAGGGGTTGCAGGCGATGGTGGCTTCTCTTTGATCCTTCCTCTACTCAGCACAGAGATGCTACCGAGCCTCGGGCTATCCGTGGGGCCTTGAGGCGAGGGTGAGGGTCTCACGACCCAGGAGAGAGCAGTCGCCCGACCTGGACTGGAAGAGAAGCCGTCCCGTTCTCTGCAGACCCCCAGCCAGGGCAGTGGGCTGAAACCCTGGGAAGGGGCTCCTCTCTCCTCCCACCCCAGGAGGCCCCCACTGATGGATTCCTTAAAAGGAGCGCTGGCTCTGGAGGGCCCTAAGCAGTCGGAGCTGCTGAAGTAGCGTCTCTACAGACTCGTGTTGCAGGTGTGACGTTTTCACACGTCTTCTGCACCGAGTCATTGCCGACCCCATAAATTACTGTCCCCTCCCCACTCCTCCTCCCCTCCTCCTCTCTGGGGGCTCTCCCTCCTCTTCTAGTCCTTTGTGACCCCCCCCC
>NDGN011511290.1:1289-15140 GCA_002564285.1 Tympanoctomys barrerae
AAAAAAAAAAAAAAAAAAAGTGGAAAAACTTATTTTCTAGCAGATAGAAAAAAATCAGGTAAGTAAAATCATTAAAATCAAGGAGGATTTGTAAAAAGAAGAGTGACAAGACAAAGCAATTTAAAAAAAAGAAAAAAATGATTTTATAAAAGTAAATGACAAGTTAAGAGGCTAATGTTTGTGTAAAACTTGTTTACTTTGCTATTTATCTTGGAAAAGTAAAGAAAAAAATAAATAAAACCAAAAGGAAGTACAAACAATGAATACATTTATGCTACACTAAAAGAATATCTGTTATTCATAAAACTGCATGGCAAACATGGAAAGATGATCTTTCGAAACTAGAACGTCTTGAAATTTAACTTTGGGCTAGGATATAGCTCAGTGGCATCAGTGCCTGCCTGGCAAGCATGGGGTCCTGAGTTGGATCTCTGGTACTGGAAAAAAAATTCTTCAATTGATATTAGCATTAACCTTCTTTGGGTTATCAAGATATCTCAGCTGACTAAAGTGCCAGTCACTGAAGTGACTGTGGTTCATTGTCTGGTACCACATGCCATGCCGGCTCCGCCCCAAGGGTGCACTGAGCTGGCCAGACCTGGCTTAGTGGCACACACCTGTAATTCCAGCACTGGGGACGCTGAAAGCAGGAGGATCACCATGAGTCTGAGCTGCATAGTGAGACCTTACAACAACCAATACATAAAAAAGAAAAAAAATAGCTTGCAAATAATAGAAAATGTAGTAATAGAACTGAAAAGAATGAGTTAAAGATGGGAGGAGAAGCATGGAATATTAGCAATAAGCTTTGAAGACTGAGGAGAGGTATTTCTATTGATCTCTTAAAACAGTAAAAAAAAAAAAAAAAAAAAAAAGAAAGAAAGAAAGAAAGAAAGAAAGGAGAAAATGTGTGTGTACACACCTATACACCAGACAGCTTTGATAATTGTACTGCTGGTTTCCCCTGGTTTATTTAAAGGAGCCGTTAATGTTTACATTTTAAAAAATTTTCTTCCTTTTAATTTTTTAGACCAATTTTACATGTTTATATCTGGTAATCTGAACAACTAATTTGAAGAGAACTATATGCAATTTAACAATCATTTAAACTCTTTTTTTTTTGTATTGTAGGGAAGTGTTTACAGGGTGATCAGGGTCTCTACTGTATCAGACTCATAGTGATCCGCCTGTTTGCAGTCTCTCAAGAGCTGGGATTACAGGTGCCTGCCACCACGCCCAGTCTCCATCTCCATCTCAGTGTGCCCTGGGGGCAGGACCAGCACTGCAGGTCCAGGGATTGAATCCCTGGCCCCTGTGCCTGCTTGCAGGAGCTTTAATCTGCTGAGCTATCTGGCCAGTCCTAAATTCTTAAAAAAATAAATATTTTTACTCTAAAAATTATAAGATGTATGAAAAACTAAAAAAGGACCAAATAAGTAATGGTTTACTGAAATTTGAAAGACCTGAAAGAGATCGTTTAAACTGAAACAGATTTTGTGTCAGAATGAGAAACAGGAATATAAATAACTCAACTAATTTAGATAGATTTTCAGTAAACCCTATGGAAGTAGATAAAATGCACTTTTTTGAGTCCACAAAAAGCAATAGAAGTGAGAGAGATGCACAATGAAAAATTTGAAAAAGATGAAGAAAATTTAAAAAAACACAAATTGAAAGACTCATGTATTCATAAATTGGGAGAACCAATATTATTAGTTTCCCTTACTGCCTAAGGTGACCTAGCGATTCAGTGAAGTGGCTATTAAAATCCCAATGGTAACATTTTTCAGAAATAGTAAAAAAAGTTATTAAATATATATGGAAAACAGGTGCTAAACAGGCAGGAAAATGTTTAGCAGAAAGAGATGAAGGCATTTCAGTTCATGACTCATGGCATCAAAATATATTACATGTTCTAGATAGACATTCTCTATCTGAGGGACAATTAGCTAAAGTTTTTATCCCAATTCATGGGTTTTCCTTTTACTCTGTTGGTGATATTTATGGATGTGCATAAACTTTTCAAAAGACAAGATCCTATTTGTTCATTCTTTGAAGAATTTCCATTGCAGTTTGGTATTTGTTCATAAAATCTCTGCCCACACCTATGTCTTCAAGATTTCTACCTACTTTCTCTTAGAGTAGGTTTAGTGTTTCTGTTTTATTATTTATACCTTTTATCCATTTTGAATTTAGTTTAGTGCATGGTGATAGCCATGGGTCTCATTTTGGCCATTGGTATGTGCAAATCCAATTTAGCACCTTTGTCAAATAAAAGGTGGCTGAGGGTACTGGGGTTGCTTCTGCAGCTTGTGTTCTGTTCCACCAATTCTCAGGTTTGTGGGTTTTTTTTTCTAGTACCATGCTGATTTTATCATAGTAGCTTTATAGTATAATATCAAGGCAGAAATTAGAAATTAAACTGCTGATTTCTGCTGGCCTATAATAAGGAGATGCTTAAATTTTCATGCTTTAAGTTAATGCTAAAATTTTTTAAAATTTTTTCTTCTTTTTAATTTGTGACCAATTTAGCATGCTTATTTCTGGCAATCTGAACAACTAATTTGAAGACAACAATACAAAATGTAACAGTCATTGTTGAACTCTTATCATTTTGTTTTAGTGAAATTCTGTATTGTTTCTAATGGGATTATGTTTGTTCAATTTTACTATGTTTTATTCTCTTAAAAAAAGTGTAACACTGGACATACAGCTCAGTGGAATAAGCATCTACCTGGCAAGCACAAGGTCCCAAGTTAGATCCCCAGTGCCACAAACAAACAAAAAAAATTTAAAAACTATATCACAAAGGTACAATCAAAATGGCTATATAGAAAGTTTTCTTAATTATAATGAAACATATTAGAATTAGAGTTTTATACTATACTATGTTAAAAAAATTCTCCATGGGAACTGAAAACATCTATCTATCTAAAGAGAAACTACTAAAATAATGGGGATATTTTCTAGATATTGGTCTGGGAATTAGTTTCTTTTGTAAGACATCAGAAGCATAGAGCAAAAATAGACATGTGAGATTGCATCAAACTAAGATCTGCACAGAAAAGGACACACAGTAGAGTAGACTGGAATCCCACAGACAGAGAAACTATCTGCAAACTATGCATCTTCTAAGGGTTTATATCTAATATATATAAGAAACTCTTACAATTTAGCAGTAAAAAACAAATAATTTAATTAAAAATAAATAAGGACCAAAACAGACATTCTCAAAAGAGAATATAAAAATGCCTGTCATAGTTATAAAAATACTCTACATCTTTAATCATAAAAGAAATGCAAACACAATTAAAATGAGTACCATCTCATAGCTGTTAGAACAGCTATTGTCAAAAAGATGAAAAGTAATAAATGTTGGCAAGAATGAAGAGATAGGAAGCTCTGCTATATATTGGTGTGTGTATATAAATAAGTGTACCTATATGAGAAAGAGCATGTGGGTCTCTTCAAAAACTTAATGGGATCACTGCCATACGAACTATAGATACACTTCTGGTTATAAAGCCAAAGGAAATGAAATTAGCATTTCTAAGAGATATTTGTAGTGGCTCACTATAGTAGTATCTCAGCAAAGATATATAAAGAAACTAAATATCCAATGATGGATGAATGAGTAAAGGCATTGTGTTATACATACATAGTGGGATATCATTCAAATTAAAAAGGAAGATGTTGTGCCATTTGAAATATCATCAATGATATTGAAGGGCATTACACTCAGTAAAATAAGTCAGTCACAGAATAACATAATCTGCATGATCTCATGGCTATATATAGAATCCAAAAGAGTTAAATTCATATTAAAAAGTAGAATGGTGGTTACTATTAGAAGATGAATGAAGACACTGTGCAGTGTCCATAAAGATGGAACTAGTACAGAGGGACATGATCATAGCTACCAACATAGTGTCATGTATTTCACATCTGCTAAGACTGTATATCTCCATGCATTTTCAGGAAAGAGAAGGGAGGAGGGGATGGTGACTCTGTGAATTGATAAGTGTGGTAGTTATCTTGATTCCAGGGATTGTTCAAAATGCATATAACATTAAATTTAAATTTAACATTAACATTAAATTTAAATTTAATGTTAATTAAATTAAAATTAAAATTAACTTAACTTAATTAATTAACATTAAATTTAAATTTAACATTAACATTAAATTTAAATATAACATTAAATTTATGCTTTTTCTTTCCAAAACTAGGTCTCACTATGTTATGGGATGACCTTGAACTTGCTTATGGATACCAGGGTGGCCTTGAAGTCATGGCAATCCTCTTGCCTCAACCTCTGGAGTGCTAAGATTATAGGTGTATATCACCATACCTGGAAAATATACACATTTTTATTTCTAAACTTTATACAATAAAAATGAAAAACAATGGATAAATTCTGCAGATATTAGGAATCAAGATACAGCATTAGAAGTGGAAGGATCTACAGAAAAGAAGTTAGAAAACTATCGGAATTATTTTATTGAATAAAGATTGAATACATTGTGCGTAGTGGAATCTGCATCTTCAAGTAACAAGGAAGTGAAATTCTAGTCCATACTAGGGAAGAAAGAAAATCTGAAAGGCATAAACTGATGACTTCTCAGGAAAGGTCATGTAGTATTCTGCGTGGAGAGGTTTTGAATTTTGTACCATGGAAGTCATTGCTCGGTAGAAACAGCCTAGGAAAAGATGGTTTCACTGCTTAATTTTTTGCACTCCTTGTAAAATCTTTATTTTAGTTCAGTTTTATAGTCCAAGTAAGTAGTGCACAACATTTCCATGTCTGTAGGAGGTTGGAACACTTACATAACACACAAGAGTTCCTCTTTCATCCTTTGGTCTGCCTCCCTCCTCCCTTTGTCCTTCTTTTCATCACCTTCCTTTTGAGGGGGAACATTTGTGTGGTGTGTAATGTTTACATCCTTTGGATGGTGTTGGGGCATGATGTAATACACCCCAATTCCTTTTCTTTCATCTTCCAGCCCTTTTCCCTCCCCCACCATCTCCATCTCCCTCCAATATGAGAAAATTCTAGCTCCCTATCTCCTACTAGGTATCTTTTATTTTGCTCTTTAAATTATTTATGTTTTGGATTTCTCATGTAATAATAACCATGTGATATTTAAGCTAGTGTGCCTGGTTTATTTCATTTAACATTAGAGTCTCATTTCCTATGAATGAGTCAACTTTTCTTTTTCTTTATGGCAGGGTACTATTTTCTTTATCCATTCATCTGTCTGGGACACATAGGCTGATTCCATGATATTGCTACTATGAATTATGCTGGCATAGACATGGGTAGGCAACATCACTGTGTTTAATTCTCATTTAGTTCTTCTGAAAAGATATATAAGAGGAAAATAGAACCCCCAAATAAAAGAATCAATAAAAAATGGGCAAGTAAAAGAACCAATAAAAAAATGGGACAGAAGAAGGGGTACAAATAGCTAGGAAATACATGAAGAAATGGTTCACCACTGCTAGCTCTTAGGAAAGTGTAAATTAAAGCAATATTGAGATCCCATTTTACCCCAGAAGAATGGCCATTATCAAGAAATTAAGCTTGCTGCTCCTCCTTTTCACTCTTACTGTTTTTTTGTTTTGCACTGCCACAAACTGCTGTCTTCTGCCATTTGCCACTCTGCCTTGGAACCACCTGATTATGGACTGAAACCCCCACAAACATTTGATCCTGAGAAAAAGGAAGAAAGAAAGAACAAAAGAAAGAAAGAGAGAAGAAAGAAAGAAATCAAACAATAGAAGGTGCAGAAAAGCTACAGGAAACAAAGAAACCCTTCTAAACTGTGGTTGAGCCTGTACACTAGCACAACCACCATGGAAATCACTATGGTGGTATGAATGTACTGAGGGACAAAACCTGGAGGAAATGCAGAGGGACAGCTGTAAGATGGAGACTGCAAACCGGCTGCTGACATGAGTACAACCTTGACATATTCACCAATGAGCCAGAGCCTGGAGTGGCAGGAAATATTGCTGAGACACAGGCAGGAGCTAGCTTCCCTTGGCTGCTTCAGGACATCTTCCTCATAGCATTTATCGGTGTATTAATGCAGGGATATGCTGGTTGCATTGAATATATTAAGAAGTATTTTCTCCCCACTAATTAAAAAAATAAAGGTATTACGAAGGATTCGTATTGTTTCTTATCTAAACATCTAGCCTACAGTGGTCCTCACTTACTGCAGAAGCTACGTTCCAAACACCCCCACGACAGCAAAGTACAACCTCCAGGAAGTTTCTTTGGAGCCCTTCTTTCCCTGAGAACAAGTAGCCTCCTTATAGTACTCAGTGTACTGCTGAAGACCAGGAGAAGACTCAGCCCAATTTGCAGAGTCCCTTTCTACGCAATTATCTCTTCTCACACTTGCATGCAAATCAGCCAGTTTGTTCTCACTGATTATTCACCACTTTCTCTTCCGCAATGCACTCTATGAGACTCTGTCTTAGCTTTTCTCTCTGAGTTGATTTTTCTCACCTATGTCTTCTTCCTTATTCTTCAAGATTCCAGCTGGAAACTGCTTCTTAATTAAGTATTCTGCTTGCAGGGCCCCTCGTCTGAGTTAAGCAAGTTCTTAACACAGCATATCCAAAATCAATTGTGGTTTTTTCTTATCCCTTGTCCTAAAATTTTATCTTTTGCCCATCTCCTATCTCAGAACAGAAGACATAGACATTTTTGTCAGGTAGAGAGTACAGTAAAATAATTTGCCTTGATTGCTCTCTTTCACACCTGTTGTTAAGTCGTATTGCTGTTTCCAGTATCCATCCAAATCTTCTCCTAGTCCAAGATGCTGTTACCTCTTACTTGGACTTCGGCAAGTGGATTTCTATTACTCATGCAAAGGAAAATCTTGGTACACTGACTGTCTGTTTGCCATGCATTATTGTCATTTTCATTCTTGCTATCATTTTGTGAGCTGATCATGTATACGCTCCCAACTAGCAAAACTGAAGTAAAAAATAGTCAAAAATATTGTTAGAATTTTTAAAATTATGAAGTGCCCTAATTTTTCTTATATTCAGCTAATTATTATTACTTTCCTTATTGCTAATAGTATTAAATCTCTTCAATCCATACATTCTTAAGATAAATATGTATCTATGAATAATCATGATCATTGTAGAATTCAACATAAATAGGATTTCCTTATAGCATGCACAAATTCTTGTTTCTTTCAGTCTTAAACCAACTACTCCAGAACATAGCCAACTATATTCAAAAGTAGATCATCAATGAGTCTTTGTATATAAGTCTTGAAATGTTTTGGTGAAAACCAAACTAAATAATGAAAACAATTCTTCACATAATATTTATATTCATCATGAGTACATTACTCATATTTTAATTTATATATATTTAATAGATTAAGCTGAGTAAATTATGTATTTTCTTAAAATTATGCTGTCATTGTTTGTTGTAAGAAATGTCAATTTTACATCTTATCTCAAAATAATTTCAGAGAATACAGTGCTAAGCAGTTTTTCTGTATGAAAGTATCAATTTCTGAACTTTACCACTAAATTTTTCGAGCAAAAATCCTGTACGCCAAGAAAAATATATAGCATATTAATAACTTCAGTGGAAATGATTTAGACAATGGAAGTGTATTTGTGAGATAGCAGTGCATCATTTAGGGCATAAAAACTCAGCGACAGATGAAATGCATGGGGATGGCTGAGCCCTGATTGTCTTCCTTTGCTTCAATAGTACCACTTAATCATGGTACTAATCACTGTAACCGAAAGTGAACATGACATCCCAAAAAGTCTGTATTAATTCTTTTAGACTCTCTATCAGATAAAATGCTAAAAAATAAAAAGCCCTTCCAACTATTTCCTGTGGCAAAGGAAGTAGTTTTGTTTATCAAATAGTTCCTCAAATAAGAGCACACTCTTGACTTTACTAAATCTATTTTTACATATTTTTTTCACACTTCATCTTTCTCCTCTTAGTGGCTGTGGGTTGTGATGGGCAAACTTTTAGAAGGGAAGGTAGATCTTCTGCTTCAGGGAAAGTCTGTAGTCTGAGGAAAAGGCTGTGCTCTAGAAAGTTATTTTCATCAGGGGATCAATATCTATCTATCTATCTATCTATCTATCTATCTATCTATCTATCTATCTTTTCTTGACTAAAACCAACACTTCATTCCAAAAAAATTGCCATCACTGTGATGGTTTGTGTATAGTTGTCCCCCCAAGCCTCATGCAGTCTTAGGGCTGTTTCTGGAGTTTGTGATTGATTATTATGGGTGTGGATGCTGCACCTGCCCTGGGGAAGGTAATTTGCATTTCAGTGTAAAGAAGAAAGGGAAGCTAGCTACTTGAGCGGCTGCTACCCCCACCCCCCCACACTATAGCTCTTTGCCACCACCTTGAAAGGTTGTTCTCTGCCTTGTGTGGCTCTACCTTGGAGCCCACTGAGTATGGACTGAAACCTCCAGTAACTGAGACCTAAATAAATCTTTCCTTCCTTCAATTTGGGTGTTGGGTATGTGTCCAGGAAAGAGAGAAGAGTAGCTTAGATAATCACCAACATTTTAAGTGTTAAATTCCAAGTTAGTTCTAAGTTAAATCTTCAACTGGAAATAGTCTAGATGCCACAAATTTTTTTCCATGTTAGTTAAAATTCAATAGAGTTGCTTAAGTTGCTTCTAAATTTTATTTTCACATTTACAGTCATAAAATAAATGTGTCTTTGGGGAGCTTTTCTAGAATAACTTGGGTAAATAAATATGTTCCAATTTGTAAATTATTAGCTCGTTTATTTCTGGGAGTGAAATGAATCATGCTTCCTCAACATTAAAATTGGAATAGAGTTCTGTTTCCTACAGTAAAGAAGTACCAGCCAAATGTCATCATCTAAACTTGTCACACTCAGGAGGAAAGAAAACAGGTTCACTGTTAGTTCTGTTCAATTTTACAATTAGCAAACAAATCAAATAACTTTATTTTTAAATAGTACAGAATATTTTTATGTCTAGAAAAGTTTTTGTAGGGCAAAATAAAATTCAAAATATTAATATTAACAATAACTAGTAAGCTTTGGAACTTCTAAACTTAGAAATTATCTTTTTTTTAGGGGAGAGAAAAGGGTCTACAGGGTGTTTAGCATCTTACTACTAGATCAGACTCTTAGTGATCTGCCTGTTTACAGCCTCCCAAGAGCTGGGATTACAGGTGCAAGCCACCAAACCCAGTCTCAATTTCCTTCTCACAGAGCCCCAGGGACTGGGCTGGAAAGGCAGGCCTGGGGATTGAACCCTTGGGGCTTTCTGCCTGCTTGCAGGCACTTTAATCTGCTGAGCTACTTGCCCAGCCCTCAGAAATTACTTTTTCTGTTTAAAAGTATGGATACTGAAATAGTTATTTAATCTGTACATTTAGGACATGCTTAGGTAATGCTGGGTAGATAGCTTAGTAGAATAAGCACCTGCTTGGCAAAGCTCAATGTCCTGAGTTCAATCTTTGGTAATAAAAAAAAGAAAAGAAAAGAAAAAAAGGACACACATATGTTATGAAATGATATTTATGTGTGACGTACCAAATTATAAGGTCAGTAGGTTCAAGAACAGCATTAAAATTTAGATAAAATTTCTTTCTGGTCCTATTTTTAATACCCCATCCTCATCTTGTCCAAAAGTTTTCATCTTTGTATAGCAACCTTCTCACAGTTCATGTAGTATTCTACCACACAGTACTTCAATAAGTCTGAGGGCATTTTTTGTTGGGAGTGGGAGCAAGTATTGAGATAAAGAATAGCTCATCGAAAGAAATTATTACACAATGCAAAATCCAATTTAAAAATTTCTAAGCCTAAAATTGGCAGCTCTGCTATCCAAATAAAATTGTATTATCTTTAAGTGGAAAATAACTTTGAAATTGTCTGTTCAACCAAGAAAAAGAGAATATGCTGAAGGGGATTGTTGTTTGTTACATAGACAGGATTCCATGAACTGCACAGAAGCAGGTAACATGTGTATAGAAGAGAAAATAACCAGTAGTCATTAAGCACTTAGGGTTTAGAAATTAAACATTCCACGCCATGATGGGAATGAAAACATCCAGTGACATATATTGCAAACACCTAGCCATTTTTTTCCTTTAAAATATACTGCTATTATGTAATATTGAGAAGGCAAAAAATAGCAACTAGGTAAATGGCATTTTTCAAGGGTATTTATCACTGGAAAGCACTCCTCATGACTCCGGTCATTATCAAGTTTTTAAAATAAATAGTGGCTTGCAGTACTAACTTTGCACAACAGGATTGACAGAGAAAACACAGTGTTTGGGATGTCTGGAGCCATGGAAGAGAGCAGAGTCTGTCTTGGGCATGTTAAGGTATCAACAGCCAGCCCCCCGCTGCACACCCTCAGGCTCCTTCTCTGCTGGCTGTGCCTCTGGGAGACCTGGGAGATTAAAACCTTTTGGTAAAAGATTTGTGATTGTGTAACAGGTCATAAACTATAAAAAATGTATTTCACACACTGTTAAATGAAAAACAATTTAGTTTCTAATGCAGAATGGTAGGTACTTAAACCAAGTTTACATGAATTTAGAAAGAACTTCTACGGTCCTCATCACTGCATTTAACCTAACATGCATACAGTAGCATACGCATACCTCTCCTGTCTATCTCTCTGTACATGGCTTTCTACTCTGTCACACACACACACACACACACACACACACACACACACACAGAGGCAGACACCAGACTTGCAAGCATAGAACTCTGAATGTGAACTGTGAAACATAATATTATATGTTTTTCAAGTGTAATTTGTATTCAGATCAACAAAGTAATGTTTCAAGTCCATTTGCAAAAAGCAACAGAGATTTTAGATGCACAGTATTAGAACACAATTTCTTTCCATTATAAATTAACTGATAAACTTACTTCTAATTACCTTGTTTAAATAGATAAGCTTAATGATCATACTAAGGTTATTACTGTAGATTACTCTTCCATAATGCACTATTTTATGCATTATTCAGACAATTTTAGAATCTCAGCATCTCATAATTTTCATCAGATGAATTAATTTCGGCTTTCTTCATATTTATGTACTTTATTTTTATGCTAATTTGGTATTTTACATAATTGCATGTGTTTTTGTTTTCATATTTTTGAGCATCTTGGTATCAAACTTTATATATTTTATTTGGTTTATAGTTGAATTACAGCTTTTCTGGGAATATAATTTTTGTTCAATGAGTTCTACCTTACCTTAGCAAAGTTTAAGTTTATATTTTTATTTTTCCCCCAAATTTCTCCTGAAGTATTTCTGAATATTAAGTAGTAAGAAATAAACTGACTAAGCATGAGACTTACAATCACAATTAGTAGCTACATTATAAATTTCTAGATATTTGAACTTTAAAATTATATAATTTGTTTGATATCTTTTTTTCTGATTCATAAACTGGATACAATGGCACTAACAATAATATAGTTTTGTGAGAATTAAATAATTGCATTGAAATTTCCTTACTGCTTGAAATATCCAACATTAAAACTTTTTATCCTGTTGCTGTATGAGATAACACACACAGTATTTTATGACTTTATTTTCTGTATTTTCCTAATTACTTAACTGATATATCCTTTCCTAAGAAATTTATCTACTGATATCACAATTTGACAAGATTGAAACTACATAGCTCAAACAAAAGTATTGTCATGTGTTAACCAAATGTAGTTCATTTTGAGTAATTTTATAATTCAAATTATAATTTCATAACAAATTACTGAGCAAAGGGCGGCCACAGTTTATTCCAGCACCATACGTGTATTTTATAGTAGTGCATCAGTCTGTGTCCATGTGCATGTCAATAGTTTGATAGACTGTTCTGTTTAAGTAAAAGGAAATAAAAATATTATGGTTATTAAGTTTCCAAAACTCAATTCTGTTTTTTTTTTAAATTAAAATACCATGGACAGGAAAACTGTCTGAATTCAGATTCCAAATTTCCAATGTTGCAGCCCATTGAAATACCCGCAGCTCAAACTACGCATCTTAAGCATCTTGTATGCAAAAACACACACTCTTGTTCCACGTGGGCTTTACCATTCTGACACATACACATTTGAAAGTAAATGAAAAATATCTTTAGTTCTTTGAAATGTGGAGGCCAAGTACATTTTTTTTCAGGTCCTATAAATGAATCCCATTACATTGCTGAAACGGTATACAGTATTTACATGCATTTTAAATCACTATAAATATTTACAGAACTTCAACATGAATGCCAGTAATATAAGCTAAATATGTCTGACCACAATTACTTTGCATGAGTAAATGGGTTTTACCAAATGGATGTGTTTGCCAGCTTAATATTCTGCAATTCTGCTTTGGTGACAACAGTAGGTAATCAGTCTACAACTGTTCTCACTAAGTTCAAGGACACTATAGATTTTTTAAAGAGATTCCTTGTCAGGTATTCATGCTTTATGCTTCCTGATGGTGTTCCTTAGTATGTGTGAATTTCTTTCTGAAGGTAGAGAGGACGGAGCCAAGGAACTGAAAGAACAGTGAAAAGGGAAACAGAGGTGACATGGAGTTTTCATGTGGAATATTCTGGATAGAAATTGGAAGCCTGGTGATTCAGGTGATGTGTTAACAACAATCATTAGGACAGTCATAGAATCCAAAAGTTTCTTAAAAATTACTTTAATTGCAGCAACTTTTTACCAGTGACATGGATGAATTTTTGGAACTTTTATAAGAGTTGGGTGTCAGCAAATCATCAGTACAATATCAATAAAACTTTGTCAGATCAGCTTTATGTCAGTTAACAAAGGTGTCCAGTTTTTCTTTTCCATAATGGTAATAAGGGTCATATTCCTTGCCATGCCTTAAGTAACATCACTTTAAAAAAATATATGTTGTCACAATATAATCTGTGACCCTCATGGAAAGTATTTCCTGCCATATTTACCTTGAGTCAGCTCAACACTGTAAAGCAGAGGAATTATGGGATATAAACAAATACAGTTGTGAAAAATAAATTCAAAACATGTCTGTATCACTTATGATTTCTCACACCAGGTCTTTGGGCAAGAATACCCATACGGATTTATGCATCTATATATTTTAAAAATCCTATTCCCAGTCTCTTAGAGAACTGGGATATTTTTCACCTGACCACTGTATGGACTGTAGTTAACCTCCTGCTCTCACTGCATATGCAGTCTCAGAAAAGTCATCTTGAATATCTGGGTTAGACTTTCTTGATTCGAATAATTAGAAATAAGTTTAGGCTTAGAGTCTCATCCCACTTAATAGTAATATTAATTGTTTAAAAATGTTGTAAGGACCTGTAACAAAGGGAAGAAATATAGGCATTTCTTAAGAGGAAAACTTGCTCTGCTACAGGGAGAGAGAGAGATGCTATTCCATGTGTTTTGGAAAATAAGCTTGCCATTTATTGAGAACAAAACACTGTATTGTACCTAGTGAATGCTCATTGAGTATTTATCTAATAAATAAAAGAAAACTGTATTCTCACCCATGAAGAAATTATTGTAATAGACATTTTATTAATTTGACAAATGCAGTATGGATTCAGAATATATCAAAAATTCTGTATTTTACTGTTTTGAAATTAGAGATCTAAGATGTGAAGGAAATGGTGATATATTCATTTACAAAATTTTCCAAATAATATTTAAAAGTAAGTTAAAAGAGACTGATTATCCTGTCAAAGAGAAGCTAACAGCAATACAACAAAGTGAATAGGGGACCCCGCCCTAGCTCACTTCTTTAAGTGGCTTCTTTCACAAAGCTGTCAGCCTCAGGTTGCTGA
>NDGN011511307.1:0-16893 GCA_002564285.1 Tympanoctomys barrerae
CTTCCTTCATTTTGAGTGTCAGGTATTTGTCCCAGCAATGAGAGAAGAGTAACTAAGACACTCAGACAGGAAAGATGTAGGGAGTGGCTGAAGCGAGAAATACTTCAGTCCTGAGAGAAAAATCTTGCCTGAGACAATTCCAGTCATGAGTTGCTAGGCAACCCTGTGTCTCATGATACTAATTTTGCAAAAGTATAAATGACACCCCTATGGTGATTGTTCAGTCTTCCAATGCAGAGAGAGGCCACTCCATCTGACCTCAGCTTCTGTCTCATGTATATTCTCTAATCCCCTGACTGCTTTTCCCTGGGACCACCAAGGACTATGCTGGTTCACAGCTGCAAAAGGCCTACTGCTTCTCTCATACTGATCCTCTGTCAGCTAGCAACAACCCCAACTGGGGTTCTAGTCTCATCCCAGAGTAGAAAGCCTCCCAGCCCTCAGTCTCTTACCACAATGGAGGTCAGGTCTTCACTCTCAAAGCGGCTGATGGCCTGGTCCAAGGACTTATACATGGCTGCAGAAATGCGCTGGGTGATGAGTCTGTTCAAGTCGATGGATCTACCCAACAGCTGGATGGCAGAAGGAGGGGCGGTTACTTAGGATTCATGCTAACACCGGACAACGAAAGGCAATGAACCGAAAGGATATGCACTAAAATTAGAGACCCTGGCACAAGTGGGGGCTAGGTAGAAAACGGCACTGTTAAATTTCCCAAGTATAGTAAGTTTATTTTCAGAGTCACGCAGTGATGAAATGTCAGTATCTGCGGTTTATGCTCAACTGGTTAAGAGAAGTGTGCTTAATCTAACATATGCATATGTATACACAAACTGACACTACTGGGTGTATCTGAGCATATATTTGAAAGAAAAGTCAACTAAAAATAGTCCAACATTAATCACCATGAACCTGGCTATAGGGTAGACAAGTGTTTATTGTGTTACTCTTGCAACTTCCCTGTAGGCTTAAGACATAAAAAGTTAAGGAAAAAGACCACTAACTCAGCCTGTGGAGGGAGGCTCAGGGCGCACTCTACTCCCCTGTAACTGCTTCTAAATTCAGGCTCGAAGCTCTCTCTGCATCTGCCCCGTGCTCAAATCAGCCACAATACAGCAGCAGGCACCTCAGAAATGGCCTACTTTGTGCATTCATAGGGACAAATTTAAAGGCAAGAGCACAAAGGGCCAATTAAAGGATGGAAAAAACAGCACCAGCTAAGGCCCACAGGGATACACGGGCATGCTTGTGCATGTTACACAGATACCAACAAATATTCTTCAGGCAGCACCTGCTGTGTGCCCTACACTTCACTGGGTGCCAAGCGACTGCTCTTAGGAACATTATTCTCTTGCTTTTCTCTTCAGATACATTTTCTCCTGCTGACTAGGGGCCCATGTTGTGACTGCACACGCACACGAAACCTACAGTATTTAACATCTGGTAGCTAATCCTGGCTGCATTGTGGCCAACTACAGTCACCCGAGAGGCTGAATGGAATGCGCACCCTGAGCTTATATGGGTAGAAGAGAAAGGGTGTTGATTCCTTTTCTGATTCTTTCTCCTGGATTTCTCATGGCAGTGGGAGGGTCCAGGGCTTTCAAGGCCCGGTCCTCTGTTTTCACCGTGCTCCTCTTCTTGGCCTCAGCCCTGTCCCTTCCCAGACAGCAAAGACCACAAAATATGCCCAGAGGCCACTGTGCCACCAGGGGGCCCACAGCAGGCAGGGCACAAAGTCTTTGGGGCATCTGCCATGGTGCCTGGCTCATCTTCACATTTAGCCAAGTGTAAGTTTCTCAGCTCCCAGCAGCGACTCCCCTCCGTCTGGGATCCAACATTAACAGAAACCATCCCACAAAAGTGGAGCACAGTTGGCGCCCCGTGTCTAGCCCGCCATGTTGCATTTCAAAGGTGCCGCAGCCTTCGTTCACTTACACAAGCGTCTAGGTTCCATCCAGGGACGGACCCATCTCTGCATGGCATTGCTACTCAGAAGAAGCGGGCTCCAGCTAGTGTCCACGGGACAGAGGCTTTGTGGCCGTGGCTGCTAGAGCTGTGCTAGAAGCGAGACGCGAAGCCTAAACCTTGCACCGCATCAAACTCCTGAGTGCGAGATCCCGAGGCCATGTGACACCTGCTCCCGGTGATCCACACTAGCAATTCCCAGGGCAGACACTGCGGGGTCCTGATGTCTTGAGCTCCGCACTAACTTCACAGATCCCCACGCCCACTTGTCCCCGTCCCCTGTGGCTCTTCTCCCCCATACCTGGACATGCCTCTGTTTCAGCAGCGTTTCGTAGCGGTTGGATGGTGGATACGGAATGATGACTCCGTAATTCTTACATTCCGCTCGGAAACGTTTATCCAACAGGACACTGAAAAAGATCAAAGTGAAGCGGTGCAGTAAACGCGACAGCGAGTGGCTCACAATGCCCAGCCATGGCGACTCCAGACCCCAGTGTCTACCCAGAGGGTCTCTTGCAAGCCGCAGAAACAACTCCTGTCAGCTCTTCTCACCCACGGAAGCTCAATATGCGAGGGAACATTTCTAAGTTGAGGATGAGAAAAAGAGTTGAACTGCTGCCCTAAAATGATTTCTGACAACACTACACATGTATGTGGCGTGAACGCTTCACCAGGTGCGCGTGCGCACGTGTACACAGGCGCATGCGCACACGGTCACGCCCCAGCAACCCCGAGGCAGGTGTCCTATCATCTTCCATGGTGAGACGCTGTTGCAGAGTACCCCAAGCTCTGGAAAGGCCCAGGCAGGGTCCTCTGGGGCTGGGACTTAAGGGAAAGCCTCATATTCTGTGGACAGAGACCTGAACGATGAAAGTGGGACAGTCTAGCGCAATGATGGCGAAACTTGTAGAGACCTTCGCCAAACTGGGAGCCAAGGCCCACTGATTTATCTCAAAGCACCAACGCTGCAGTACTGAGGTTTTAGATTAGGAAAACCCCTCAGCCATTAGCATCTTTTATCTTAAAAGAAAAACACAATAACACATGTGCCATAGTTGGCCACCATGGTCTGGCAGGAGGAGGGCACAGACACCGTATACTTGTTCTGTCTGAGAAAAAGAGAGCTGGCCGGAGCAGAAAAATCACAGGGTACACTGGAAAGAACCATGTAGGAATGAGTTTGTCTCCAGGGGCAGGCTACACAGCACCTCAAGTGCCAGCAGAGGCAAAATGTATTCTGGCTGTGCTTGGAAGCCACTTAAAGGTTTTAAGCAGGCAGGAGACATAAAGTATACTGGCATTATCCAATATAGTAGCCACCAGCCCCAGCCTCTGTGTGGTGGGTACTGAGGACCCCTCCCAGGGGCACTGAGCACTGAGCTACCGCCCCAGCACATGTCTCTTTTCATTTTCAGACAGTGCCTTGCTACGGTGCCCTGGAGAGGTCAAGTGTGTGCTCCTCCTGACTCAGCCTGTCTAGTAGCTCTGACTAGAGATGCGTGCATGCCTCAGGGTCAAGGGTGCCTCCTGAACGCCTGGAGAGATGCGGCTCCAAACTGAGATGTGCTGTGAAACACATGCTAGCGTTGGAAGGCTTAGAGAAGGAGAAAAGGCTGGTATTCTCTAGTAATTCTTAGCACATGTTAAATCACAGTATTTTGATATGTTGAGTTTAGCAGAGATATACCACCCAATTAACTTTACATATTTTCTGTTCCTTTTAAAATATAGCTACCAGGCTGGGGATACAGCTCAGTGGTCTAAGCGTCTGCCTGGCAAGCGCAAGGACCCAGGTTCAGTTCTAAGTACTGCATGCTGAGCTGGCTTCCGGTCACAGAAACTGGGCATGCCTATAATCCCAGCACTGGGGAGGCTGAGACAGGCGGGTCACTACAAGTCAGAGCTGCATAGTGAGACCTTGTACCTAATAAATAAATAAACGAATGAATGAATAAATAAATAAAACAGCTATTGTAAGTCCCTAACTTATGAACAACTGAGCTGCAGACTTTGTCACAGATATAATTTGTCACTTTGTCAAATTACGAATGTATCTGGCTTAGGAACATTCTCCCAGAATGGAACTCTTCTGTAAGCCGGGGACCTTACTGTACTCAAATGTTTTAAAGGGGACGTGTGGCTCCCACCTGGGGCTGCATCTCCCTTCTTAGCGAATGCCACCGACCTTACGGCTCTGACCGAGGTTACCCTTCCCCCCTGTGCTTTTCCCAGTTTTCCAAACTCCCCTAAATTCCCCCTGATCTCACAGGAAGTGCTGTTGACTCAGGGCTGTATTTCTGGGGAGGGTATTTCAGAAACTAAATATACAGAGGACTGAATGTGTAACAAGCCAAAGTCTGTTAAAGCTGGGCCAATATTCTCAAGCAGAATTGTCTCGGAGAAGGTGGCAGACGAGCTCAAAGGTCTGCATCCTATGCAATCCACTTTCATGCCTGTTTTCTTTCTTTTTTTTAAGACAGGGCCTCACTATGCAGTGCAGACTGGCCTGGGACTCACTATGTAGCCCAGGCTGGCCTCAAACTTGCAACAATCATTCTGCCTCAGCCTCTCGGGTGCTGGGATTATAGACGTGTCCCACCATGCCCAGCTCACTTGCCCTCACTGAGAGACCACGGCGTGACAGGCAGTGCCACTGTGCTTCCTTCAAGTCCTAAGTACTGCTCACTATACGGTTGACTGCAGGAGTCACTTGCATTAGCTATATCCTGTGCTGACAGCAGCCTGTACCCGCAGTGCAAGGATTCCTATTCAAAAAAAATCAGAGCAACTTCAACTGTCAAAAGCAAAATGAACCCAATTCTTTCCATGAAAGAAAATCCAACAAAGTAAGGAACTATTCTAGAAATTACTGGCTAGTCTACTTGGATTTCCAGTAAGAATATTACTTGTAAGATTATCTGAGGTTTTGTAGACAGATATTCCCAGGGGCTAAAGCCAGGGGCTCACAGTGCCTTTTAAAACCACACATTCTGGCAATGCTGATGAGTATCAGGCCCCTACACTGGCCTCCCACCAGGTTCCGCAGAGCCATCTTCACAGACCTCCCTTCCATCCCCACCACTCCATAATCTTAAAGAGTGAATTTTAAAGTGGAAAATCAGATTGAGGCACTGCTCTGCTTCTGACCCCATTCCACAAAGCTTCACGCCTGAAATGAAGGTCTGCACAGCCCAGGATCGGCCCTGACACTCTCCGGCTTTGTCACACAGTGCCCCCTCGTGGCCACGGGTGGAGTGGCAGTCTCGTGTCCCAGGAACCCTCCCAACACTCTTACCTTAGGAGAAGTTTCACACAGGATGGCACAAGAAGCCCCTTTTGCTTGTAATTTCCTGCTTCTTTATTTATCTCGTCTAACTCCTAAGATGTTGCTTCCTTCAGACAACCTTTTGCTTCCTCCCTCCAAACCCTAGACCAGATATGACTGCTCTGGGAGCCTTGAGTCCCATGAGCTTCGCCTTCACAGATGCCACATCACCTCCCTCATCACTGTGTCACTGTGCATTCATCCATTTTCATCAGTGTCTGTCTTCCTGTGGGACTACAGGCTCCACAAGCTCAGTGCCGTACCTGCCTGTAGTGCCCCACCAGGCCGTGCCACTGTGCAATTTTCTTTAGGTATTATGGAAGGGAGAACAGAGGGCTATGTCCACCCAGACCCAGTTGTCACGGAGCTCTCCTACCTGCCGGCCATAGCTTTGTAGTAAGCAAAGATCTGGTCCGCCAGCTTGTAGACAAACTGATCGAAACACAGGTTCACCTGTGAGGAGGAAAAGGCAATGTCAGGACCGTCCGCCGGGTTTTACTGCAGAAACGTGTGTGACGAGGGCAGTGGGCAAGGCGGTGAGAGGACGAAGCTACAGCAATGGAACAGCTGGGAAGGCAAAACAGAAAGGCGAGCAGGCTGCGGCTCAGGCAGTCTGGCCACCTGCTCCCGAGGTCCTGTCCGTCAGCAGATGACGCAGAGTCCTGGGCATCATGCAGCGGCGAGCACAGCAGCAGATGACAGCCACATTCCCTGTGGTGACGCCTAGCAGGCCACTGACCCAGGAGCAGCTGCACTGCCCGCCTCATCTGTCTCTTCGCTAATCTTTCCTTTCCTTTCCTTTCCTTTCCTTTCCTTTCCTTTCCTTTCCTTTCCTTTTCTTCTTTCCTTTCCTTTCCCTTGGAAAATTCAGTCATGGAGCCTTATGAGAAATGTATATGCTCCTTTCTTCAAACTTCTTTCCCTTAATGCATCCCAGCGTCTCATCAAAAGTGAGGCGCAAGACAAGTTCACTGCAGACAGAGAGGCAAAACCACATCTTTCAACTGCAGCCGCGGCAGCACTCTAGAAGGACACGGCTCGGGCGGCAGCAGCGCTACGCAAGGCTAACTGCAAGGGAGGCATCTATTTAGTGATTCACTTTTGACTCCTATTCAATTCTCAGCTCTCTTTACAAGCTTTCTTTATCTTTCACTGGCTACTCCTCCTATTATGCAGAGAACAGAGCACAGGGATATGCGTAGCACTGTCTGCACACCCACGTAACTGAGGCCTCAGCCTGGACTTTGAGCTCCAAGGGCCCGGGCAGATTCCACTCCAGGCCAAGAACTACAAGGCCAAAGTGAATGTTCACCCCACGCAAGAGGCTCCCCTGCTGGAACCAGCTCTGAGAGCTTCGCCAGACTCCTCGGGCGCCTTCCAGGCCACATGGCCTCTTCTCTGGGTTTGCCTGAGGTTAGACTGTGCTGAAGGGTGTGAGCCCTAGGTCTTAGGCTTAGCTAAGGGTCAGAGTTTGTGAACCAGGTGGTGACAAGGCTTGGGTGTATGCGCATACACAGAGCCTTTCCTGGTATGGAACAGTTCACAGATTGGCAGAGCAAGGAAGCCAGCCTCAAGCTGTGTGTGCCATGCGTGCGTCAATTTGTACAAGATTGCTTTTGGTAACCATGGTGACTAGGAAGATCACGCTTCTGAATAAGTCAGTCCCTGACCCCCACTTAGTACTACTGCTACAGGTGTGCAAACTTCAGCCTCTCAGGAAAGGACTGCAGGAGCAACAGCAGGGTGACACTTGCCTCGGCTTCGATCTCGTCATACAGAAACTGCTTCTTAAACTTGGTGAGAGCGTAGTAGGCGCTGTCGTTGTACAGGTCCAAGGGGTACAGGACGTACCTGAGGAGGAGAAACCGGGGCTAGCAGCGTACTACTGCTCCCACTTAGGGCAGATTCACACAGCCTGGGAACACAAGGGCTTCGGGGAGAGGATGGACAGCGATAGGAGGAGGAAGCCCCTGCTCTCCCTGACGTCCCAGTGCCTCTGTACAGGAAGGACTCACTCTACATTCACCCAGGGAAAATGTAAGACCAAACGTCAGTGAAGTCAAGGCCTGAAAATATGGGCTTAGGACTGAAAAAAGTCAGGTGACAGCTAAGGACATTAGATTCCTGATTCCCAGAGATGGCTACGAGCCTGGCTGCGATGAGCCTGACAGACTCAAGGGAAGACGGCTGGGCTGGGAGACTTCTGAGGCCAATGACTGTGTGGGACCTAGCCCTTGGCCTGAGGGCACCCCTGGGTGGGCCTCACGGCCTCACAGCCTCACCGCTAGGCCACTCACGCTTTCTTCTGGAAAGAATGGAGCTCACTGGAAAACTGTGCCTTGCACCCCCAAGCGCCTCCTTATGCCCCGTCCAGCCTCTTACTCCATCATGGAAGGCTCTTTGGTTTCCAGGATGTGGTCGGTTAGAATCCAGGGCATGGACATTTCAATGGGGAACTGGATTCGCCGGCCCATGGTCAACTCCAGGAAGAATTCTCGGAACCAGAGCTGGGAAAGGTCGCAACACTGCTGCAGGGCTTCTGCAAACAGGAGGAAAGGGCCTGGATTACCCCAGCAGCTGCTGCACTTGTTAGCTCCTGCTGGTTCTACTAGCTGTTACCGCTCTGAGCATCACTGTGCTAGGACCATGGTGCGTGCTGCGTCAGCACATGCTGCTGGCTTGGGGCTGGCTTGGCACCTACCGGAAAGTGGCATCTGTCACACTTGACAGAGAGGGCAGTGCATGGGCAGAGGGACAGTGACATTTTAGAGCTCTAACTTCCCTGTCATTTCTACCAGCCTCCTATACAACCATCCTGGAAACTCACCCCAAGTCAAAAAGTCTCTTTATGCCAATGGTGTTGTACACATACTGGGACAAAGGCTCCCTGGGCCCCTCATGAGGCACGTCGGGGTCCTTTACCACCCTGGGGCCTTGAAGGCCCTCCCCAGGCCACTTTCTAATGAAGAACCACACACTGTCTGTTGAAATCACTCTCATTAACATATTAAGATTCTCTTGTCCCCAGGATACCACCCCTTTCCTCCCCAGTCCTGTTCAACCCTTTTTAGTATGGCATGTGCCCCAGGCAGCAGAACAAGAGGAAAGAACGCAGAACTGGGGTGCAGCATGGGGGCCTCCTAGGTTAGGACAAGGTTATCAGGGAGCTTGTGGCCCACTCCTGGCTCAATTAGCGGCAGAACTGTTGAGAACTGGGGGTGTGGAGGGTCCCGCGGTCAAGGCTTGCCCCGCCCTGCCCACTGTGACAGTGTGAGTACATTCTGGCTTGGACTCCCCTTTCCTCAGAACTTAGTAACAAATTAACCACAAGAATCTACCACAGAAAGCAAGCTTTTGGACTGGCTGCACCAAACCTGGCCTACTCAAGCTCCACCAAAAGGCGTTTTACGTTTGCCTCCCTGCTTGATGGTCAAATACGCCCGTCTGGATTCGCGAGCAGTCTCTGCCATTTCTAACTCGGCAGCTCCAGCTGCTTCGGGCCTGAGCCCTCTGGCGTCCCGTCCAGACCCTGCAGCTCACCACTGATGTTGAGCAGATGCGTGAAGAAGAAAGACTGCTTGTGGAAGTCCTCAATGGCCAGGACAATAGGGCCGTCCAGACTGCTTCTCAGGGTCTTCTTGGAGCCACTTTTGTCTGCGATGAGTGACTCGAGCATGGTGCGAACCATGTAGAGCTTGAAAGAGAAGGTGCGATGAGGTTAGGGGCCGGCCCTCCACCCCGAGGGGAAGCTGCTTTATGCTGTATTACTTTTCTGCCCTTAAAAGCACCGTCTTAAGGAAGCGCCCATTTACGTGGAGAAGTAAATTTGGATCTGTGAACATTTTTTTCTTTCACAGTGCTGGGGACCAAACTCAGGGCCTCACGCGTGCTAGGCAAGCATTTTACCACTGAACCACATGCCCAGCTCTTGGATACAGGCCATCCTGGGAAGGAGAGGCCCCAAGACACCCTTGTATAGTTCAAGAAAGCTCAAGAAGAGGTTCCTGCCTGCCCCGCTCAGCCAGGGGCCGGGGCATCAGAGGAGAACCTCATTGCATGCCACGCGAAAGTCACTGCTGCTTTTTCCAGACAGCCACGGTGGCCCCACGGGTGGAGCACTGGACTGGGACACAAAAGACCCAGGCTCAAGGCCAGGTACTGCCACCGACTTGCTGTGTGACCTCAGGTGCCAAAGTCCCCGCTCTGGGCGTCAGTTGTCTTACCTAACAGGGGGCATGGACTAGCTGCTGTGTCATCCAGGCCCCGTTAGCGCTCACGCCCTGGGGAGCTGCGCAGCGGGTAAGATCAGAATGCGGTAACTCCCCCCAACCACCTTAGGTCTCTGAGCCTCAGCGTTTTGAATCCATGGACGATGGTGCCCTCTGGTGGCCTGGGCTGCACGCACAGCCTGGCCAAGAAGCTGGGTGGACCGTGGGTTACACAGGAGGCTGCTGGACAGTGACTCCTGTTACCCAGTGCCCTGCATGCAAAGGGCGCCAGAGCAGCGGGGTGGTTCTGCCTGCTAATCTAGAGCTTTCCACGTCATCTGTCTGCATGTTCAGGCTGCAGGGAGCCTGGAGGAGCTGGGCTAGTCCGTGCCCGGGGCCTCCTGGAGAAAGGTACCCAGACCAACCCAGCCAGGCGGAGTGATACCAGGGATCGGCAGCCTCTTCGGCCCTGTGTGCCACCAGTGGGGTGAAACAAAGCCCTCGGGGACCCCTGGCAGGCCTAAGACATAGGTAGGAGAGAAGGAAGAGGGAATGGGAGGGCAGGAGAGACAGGGAAGAGGGAGAGAGAGAAAGAGAGAGAGAGAAAAGCGAGAGGTATTGTATACGGTGGGAAAGCCATCGCCACTGCTGGGCCACCTCCAAGACGTCCAACCTCCCAACATCCGCGCTCCTCTCGCTGCCTCTGGACCTGGCCTGGGGTCTCCCACTCCTGCCCGGCACTGAGCAGCCTGGCAGCCACCAGAACCTGCAACTGCCACCCTGAGCGGGGCTTCCCTTCAGGGGCAGGGCAAGCGTGATGGGCTTAGCCCACCACCTGGGACCCTGGTGGCCACTGCATCTCACACACACTTTCTAATGCCAGCCTCTGGGGTCCTAAAGAGTCCCCGTGTCTCATCCGCCATGGATGTTGACTCAGTCTAGTTCTACCTACAGGAAAGAACTGATTCCATCCAGAGGAGATCAGCTCTCTCCCCGCCTACTGGAACAGAGCACTGATGCAGCGGGCAGGCTCTCTGAGGCACCCCTGTCCCATCGGCTCTGAAGGCCGCGACAGAGCCCTGGGGCGGGAGTCAGAAGACCTGGGTGCTTGTCCCACCTCTGCCTGGGTCTCATCTGGGACTTGGACAAGTCACTTCTGCTTTCTGGACCTCAGTTTCCCCACCTGGGAGTTGGGGGAGGGGACTGGGACTAGTTTATCTCTCAGGATTCTTCCAGTCCTAGATGCCTAGGATTAAGGATGTTTATGTCCCCTACATGCCTAGTGGCTCTGGGCTTCAGTCTGTGACCCTCTATTGTCACTATTACCCAGGCCAGGGCCCTCTCTTTCTATGGATCCGCACCATAAGTGGTGCCTCTGGTCGCCCCATCTCTACTCCCATCTCAGCACCCGGAGGCCCTGCTCAGCCCCTCCAGGGCTGTGACCCTCCACGCTGCACAGCATGGTGTGCAGAAATGTCCTTGGGACATCTTGACACTAGCAGGGGATGTGCAGGACATGAAGTCAAGGAAAGCTATGATGATCCTGCAAAGATCTCGCTTTGCCCAGGCCCCACCCGGCCAGACAAGGACACACACACAGGGAGGGGTCCACAGGGGTCAGACAAGCAAGCTCAGGGGCCTCAGAGCGGAGAAGCTCACGGGTCTGTGGCGTACGGTGTCCAGGCTGGGGCTTCCAAGGCCAGGAGACCCTTCAACCTGCAATAAGATCATCTGCTTTTTTTTTTTTTTTTTAGTACAGCAAAAAAGCAGACTGGGAACTATCCTTACGTATGTGGCAAGAGTTTAATTCCACTGCTCAGTTTATTTCCTTTTCCTTTTTCCCTTATAATTTTCTGACTGCTTTCCAAAAGTGACAGGCTCCTTTTTAATGTCCAGAAATTCTTGTTGGCAGCTCTCGAGTCTTTCTGACCACAACTTTCCCTGTGGGGACAAGGGTGCTCTATGCTTGTTTTGGGAGATGCTGGAGTAAGAAAAGCTGTGTTTTACTAGTAACACAAATTCATTTCTAAGTTTTTGTTTTTCAGAGAAGCCAGGGTCAGAGAGCCATCCAAGGTCACACAGAACGTCGGAGGCAGAACTTGCGCATTTCCACACTAGGGTGCTGCTGCAGAGGGCGATAGAGTTTATTAAAGACGGACAGGGTAGATGCATATAGATTCCACCTAAACTCCTCTTGCACTTCAGAATCTGACTTTACAGGGCTAGGAGATACTGGGCTAGGTCGCTGTAATATTCCCCCTACTGGTCAGATTAGACAACTGAGGCACAGAGAGATCGTGTAACATGCCCAAGGCCACACAGGTGTCTAGGACGAGAATCCAGGTCTCCTGAATCTTAGGCCAGTGGTCTTTCTTCCTATATCATGACAAGGTGTCAGAAGCCCAGAGCAGCTGTTCCACCCTGTGCCCCCCGGCCAGCAAGCCCCCGTCCTGCTTCCCTAGGGTCCAGCCACAGTGACCGTGAGTGGCCCACCTGGCCTGCAAGCCACAGCAGCTAGCCTGCACCTGGAGCTGCTTACCTGGGTGCTGGAGGGCCCCACGGCACGCCGGGGCACCTTGATGTCAAAGCCACCTTTGGGGTCCTTCTCCCCTCTCAAGCATGGGTCATTGGGGGGCTCCCGGCCCCCCTCCCAGTCACAGATGGTCTTCCGAATGGCCTGCAGGACGCTGCAGGGGGAAGGATGGAGACTCAGGATGGCTCTTGGCCCTGAAAGAAGGCTCTGCAAGTGTCCCAGGGCCCATGGTGTCCCAGATCCCCTGCCTCAGAATTCCTGGGGTTCCTGTGACATACGCTCATTTCTGGTCCCTTCCCAGACACATTGATTTAACAGTCAAAGTACAGTCAGGAATCTGCATTTGCTTAATTATCCTGCATAATTCTGGTGCCCAGTCCACGTTTTAAAGTTCAGGTCCAGGATGTACAAAGGGGTATGAGTTAAGGGAGGCAGGAGGTGATTTTCCCCTTTGCAGTATAGGGGAGTCTCATCAATCCAATTAAATATGGGCTTAAAGTTTTAACAGCTTATCCTTGCTGCCACCTTTCTCCAGGCTGGCAAACACCGGGATCTACACGTGGGCTATCTCATTTTGTTCCCATGCCCATGGGGACCGTGGCTGTGAAGCAGGCATTATTATCCCCATTTCGCAAATGAAGGAGATAGAGTTTTGGAAAAGAAATTTGACCACATTCCCCAGGCTATTTTTTTTTTTTCTGTATTTTAGGGAAGGGTCTACAGGGTGTTCAGGGTTTCACTACTAGATCAGACTCACAGTGATTCTCTTGTTTACAGCCTCCCAAGAGCTGGGATTAGAGGTGCGCGCCACCACACCCAGTCTCCATCGCCATCTCAGCAGACCCCAGGGGCAAGGCTGGTCCAGCAGGCCTGGGGATCAAGCCCCCAGCCCCTGTGCCTGCTTGTAGGTGCTTTAATCCACTGAGCTATTTGGCCCCCCAAAGCTATTAACGATGTAGTGAATCTGACTTTAACCTCAGAGACCGAGACTTCACTCATCTCAAACATTCAGTCTCTTAAGAAGTCCTGTTAGAGCTTGCTGGAAAGGTTTCATTACATTTAGAGGGTAAGCAGGGAGCAGAGTGAGCTAAGCACATCCTGTCCAGCCCGGGCCCGGAACCCTTTATTCCTGATCTTTCCCTGTCAATTCCCACCTGATGAGGACGTTCTTCTTCTTGCGCACTGCCTGCCTCAGGGGCTCCCGCAGGGTCACCTGGGCGAAGTCCTGCAGGGCTGCGTAGATGGTGTTCCGGATGGCCTGGTTGAAGACACTCTCCATCCGGCCCATGAGCACCTGCAGGCCCTTGATCATGGCGATCACCTGGCCGGGCAGAGGTCTGGGGTCAGGCTCGCTGTGTCTCCGTACACCGGCCTGTCTAGCACCCTTTACCACCCCACAGGAGGGGGAGATGCACAGGAGCACAGGCCAAGTCCAGCAGGCCTGTGATGGCATGAACTGCACAGGGCGGGAGCGGCACACTCACCTGTGACCCGGTGCACTGTCCTCAACAAGGGCGCCTGCATGGTTTCATAGTCATAGGAAAATGAAGTTAGGCCCTGTTCTACACTGTGTAAAAGATTTTCTCAAAATGGACCAAAGACTTAAATGTAAGAAGTGAATCTAGAAAACTCTTAGGAGGAAACCTGTCTACATTCTTCTGACCTTGGGTTTTGACAGTTTTCAAACTGAAAGAACAAAAGCAAAATGGGCTTTTGGACAAGAAAATTTAAAACTTCTATTCTTTCAGAGATACCATAGAGACAGCAGAAAGACAAATTATGAATGGGAAAAAAACTTCAGTGACATAGGTACCTGAAACGGGGCCTCTATCTGGAATATATAAAAACTCTTACAACGTAGCTCAATAATAAGACAAAACCAATTAGCCACTGCATGATGGCACACTCCTCAGCAGTCACTGGGCAAGACACAGAATGATTAAAAATTTAACCCTAGACTGGGCAATTTAGCAAGTTAGACTCTATATTTACAAAGAAGCCGCTTCCGGCAAGACAGTAGGGAGGTGAACAGCAGAGAAACGGGTGTATAGATGCTGGGGTACCCCAATGTGAGGAACAGGAGGAGGACGGAATTGGATCAGCAAGAATCTGCTGCATGATTCATGATAAGACCTCTGAGGACCAAGTTCAGGAAAAACAAAGAAGAGGATGTTCACCTGACTGCAAGCTGTTGGGATAGAACAATCCTAATTGTTTTCTTTAAATTGTCTGAAGACAACAGAGGAAAATCTTATGTAACTGTAATATATGAGTGACCAGGATCGCATGATTTAGAGGGCTTCTTGCACACTGCCCTTTGTCAGTGATTGATATTTTCTAAGCTTCTCAATAAATATGCTGCACATGCTCAGTTCAGGGCTCAGAGAGACAAGACATGTGAGACCCCTGTGGCCAATTCACCCAGTTCTTCTTGTGGCTCTGATCATTCTACAAGAAGAATCGGAAGCAAGAATTGAAGTCCAAGTGGAGAACAAAGAGCGAGACCTTGTTGCCCATGGAAATGGCAGTGGGGAATGTCAAAGAACCAGGGGATGGGGCAAAGAGGCAGCAACTTCTCATACCAATAAATTGAAGAGTTAAGATCTTACAACACATTCAAAATACCAAAGCCAGCAATACCTAGAGGACATCTCTGAGAAGTAGTCATTCCCTAAGGCTTCTCTATAGTACCAATAAAGCTATCTGCCATAAACAATCTACAAGCATTAAATTGGGAATTAAAATTAAAAAATAAAAGAATAAAAAGACACAAAAGTCAGATATGATACAAGACTTCCCACTTGCCAAAGGCAAATTCTGGGGGCTATTTGGTCAAACAATTTGAAAGCTATCCATGCAGACTCTCTGAAGCAGTAAGAGCAAAGGTAACAAAACATATGAATGAGGCTACAGAAAAGAAATCAAGTCAGAAATAATCTCCCAGACAACACAGAGATGGTGACCATAATGAAAGACATGGTTAGAGACTCTAGAGCAGATACAGATTTTAAAAAGGAGAGGAACTTGCAAAAATGGAAGAAATCATAAAACACCCAATACAGGAAAGGGAATCCATGAAACAGATTCAAACTGATATTCAGGAGACTAAAAATCCAACTGAAAGTAAATGCAGTAGAATAAACCAATGTGAGGACAGACTATCAGAAATGGAAGGCAAGACTGTGGTGAGCAATCACAAAAAGAAAGATTTCTTAAAAATAGCATAGGACTATGAAAATCCAGTCCAACAGCTGCTAGATGATGCAGAGAAGAATAACATATTATTGATCAGAGTCAATGAGAAAAACCAAGAGACACGGCAAACAAATTTAAAAACCTATTCACTAAAGTAATGGTAGAAAACTACACAAGCATGGAAAAAGAATTTGACATACAGGTGAATGAGGTACACAGAACTCCAATTAGTCATGATCAAAAAGAAAAGTCTAGAACAAGGTATATAATAATCAATTTTCCAGAAATTCACTTAATGGACAGAATATTAAAAGCTGTTAGAGAAAAGAAACAAATCACCAATAAAAACCCATCAGAATCACAACAGACTTTTCATCACAAACCCTCAAATCAAGAAAAGTTTAGAGTGCAATATTTCAAGTCCTAAAAGTAAACAACCTTCAATTAAGATTGACACACCCTACAAAACTACCTTTCAAACCTGATGGAGAAATAAGATACTTGTACCACAAAGAACACCAGAAGAAATACATAACCACCAAAAAAGCATTCCAACATGTTCTGAAGGACATTCTAGAAAGAGAGAGCAAGGAATACAACTCCAGGAATCCCAACAGAATGTATCCACCAGGCAGGGCAAGCAGGTCAGTAGAAAGGGGAAAAAGGGAACCAACAACAGGAAAATAACATGACAGGGATAAATCAATACACTGTATAACCATCAGTGAAAATGGTCTCAATTCACCAATCAAAAGAAACAGATTGGTGAATAGATCAAGATGCAAGATCCAGCAATATACTACATGCTAGGAACATATTTAATTTAAAAATTCATAAGGTGAAAATCAAAGGGTAGAAACGAATACTCTGTTTGACCCAAACCCAGAAAAAAAAAAAAGCAAGGGTAGCTATTCTATTGCAGACCAAATGAACTTCAAGCCAAGACTGATCAAATGACACAAAGAAGTTCACTACATATTTGATAAAGAAAAACTCCAAGAGGAAGCAATAACAATCATGAATATACATGCACCAAATGCCAGATTACCCTACTAACAGGTGCACAAAAAATCAAGTACCAATAAAACTGTATCAGTAGTTCACTGTCACAGATAGACTAGATGAAAAACCAACAAAGAAATACCAGAAGTGAACCAAAATTTTGAAGACATGGACTTAGTAGATGTGTATAGTGTTCCACCCCCATGACATCAGAATACACCTTCTTCTCAGCAGCACAGGGGATGTCCTCACCAACAGACCAAATATTATCTCATAGAATGTGCTTAACTAATGCAGAGGAACTAAAATTGTCCCATGAATATTATCAGATCATAGCACAATGAACGTGGAAGTCAATGGCAAAAGAAGTCACAAAAAAATCATAAACATGGAAATTAAATAACACGTTCCTAAAGAATCAGTGGGTCACAGATAAATTAAGAAGAAACTAAGACAGTCTCTACAATTAAATGATAATACTAATACAACATACTGAATTTATGTGATTCAATGAAAGCAGCCCTGAGGGAAGTTTATAGCAGTAAACTTTCTTACATCAAAGAAACAGAGTGAAATCAAATAAATATGTTAATGTTTAAATGTCAAACTTCTAGAAAAAGAAGATAAAGTCAAGCTCAAAGCTCATACGGGGGTGGGGGAGGGAT
>NDGN011511311.1:2581-15936 GCA_002564285.1 Tympanoctomys barrerae
CTCCTCCTCCTCCTCCTCCTCCTCCTCCTCCTCCTCCTCCTCTTCCTCCTCCTCCTCTTCCTCGTGTTCTTCCTCTTCCTCGTCCTCCTCCTCCTCGCAGGGGTCCCCGGGGCTCTGCCGCCCACCGTGCCACCCTCCATGCAGTGGCTTCCCTGCTTTTTGCGGCTCTCTCCCGCTCGGGTCTCCCTCCTATCGTGGGAAGTGGCTGCCTTGCGACCTTTCAGGGGAGGCCCGATTCTGACCCAGCTTTACTCTGCTTCCTGATGGCCCAGACCCAAGGAGCTATTTTAAGGGACTTGCCTGTGTGGAGGAGTTGCTCAGTGCGACAGTGGCCGGGGAGGCCTGGCTGCCTGGCACAGCACTGCCAGAAAGGCCCCCCCGGGGAGCTCCAGGTCTGCGCACTGGGCCAGGATCGATAAGCCCTCGGGCAGTGCCTAGTGCCCACCCGGAGGGATGGAAGCAAAGCTCCTCTTAGGGAGGCTGGCGTTGCAGAGTGGACGTGCACAGACGCTGCCAGCCTGAGCCCCGCTTGGTTGGCAGACTGGTCCTTCTCCCGCAGAGCCTCGTCCTATCGCAGAATGCGGCCAAGCTTTGGTTTCCAGCTGGGATTAATTATTCTCTCTAGTCATCATTCATTGGCAACCTGAGAAAAGCGACCTCATTTTTCCCATGGCGTCTGGGTGGAACAGCTCCCAGGCTGGGCAGTGGGAGGCTGAGTCGGGATGTGAAGAGCAGGCCCCTTCTCGGCGCAGCCACGCCCACTGTCCTCGCCCACCGTCCCCCTGGGCGTGGTAGGAGCCAGGGTTTGGGTTCAGGTCTCTACAGGCGCAGAGCCTGGAATGCTTCCACTGTGCGTCCCTGCCACGATATGGGCCACCCCGGAACTCAGGCTATTCTGTGGGAGCTTACGTTGTCCAGCTGCCCACGCTGGGAGTGCCCACACTGTCCCCACCAGCGGCACGTGCCTGAGGGCTTCTGCACCTTGCTGTGATTCTGGGGGGCAAACAGTGAGAGAGCTGCTCTGGGCCGTCAGGAAAGGGAGCAAAGGGGTGCCCTGTGGGAAGCCGGGGCCCAGGTATAGCTTGCCTGGCAGCGCCCAAGAGGCTGGAGGCCCAGGGCTCATCACACGCGTCCTCGGTGAAGTGTGCAGGTCTGCATTAAGCCCCGGGGCCCAGCAGTCAGCATCGCCAAGTCCCTCAGGTGACAGGACAAGGCAGTAGTGGTGCTGGGAGGCGCGGCCCACGCAGAGGCTCTCTCCACCTTGGGCCCAGAGTTTTATTTCCCTGGAACTCTCGTCCAGGGCGCTTTGACGGCCTGGCCCTTCAGGGAGTCTACTTACAGGAGCTCAGTGTCCTCTCTTGGGGTGGGCGTGCAGGGGAGTTTCACCCCTTGGCACTGGGACTGCCAGCCTGATGCCTGCTACAGGCCCTGGAGGGTAGAGTAAACCCCAGTGAGGAGCTGAGGGCAGCAGCATGCGGACAGGACATTGACAGCCTCTCTGCAAAGCCTCAGGCTCTGCGTCTTGCTTGCACATTTCACACAGTTTTCTTCACTTCTAGGGCCTGTTTCCTAATCTGTAAAATGGAAATAACAACAGTAATGACAATACCTGCTTCAGGTGGTTGGGTTATGTGCTTCCTAGGTAGGATAAACTGCCAGTTCAACAAACGGCAGCTGTTGCTACCATTTATTGGTTTTAATTTCTGCCTCTGAATGCTCATGTTAAATTATTTTTTATCTCTGAATCTTTTAAAAAATATTTATTGTTTTACCCTTTCATGGACTGGTCAACTTTTTTTTTTTTGCGGAACTGGGGATTGAACTCGGGCCCTTACGCTTGCCAGGGAAGCACTTATTTTACTGAGCCATCTCCCTGGCCCGGACTGGTCAACTTTTGATAATCTGTTACTAATATTGACCTTCATTCATTCATTTTTTAAAAAATTTTATTTTCTTCTGTATTTTAGGGAGCGGTCTACAGGGTGTTCAGGATCTCACCACTAGGTCAGACTCGTAGTGATTCTCCTGTTTACAGCCTCCCAAGTGCTGGGATTATAGGTTCGTGCCACCATGCCCAGTCTCAATCGCTGTCTCAGAGTACCCTGGGGACGGGGCCTGCACAGCAGGCCCGGGGATCGAACCTGGCACCTTCGCCTGTTTGCACGTGCTTTAATCTGCTGAGCTGTTCGGCCCGGCCCTCGTTCATTCATTCATTCAATATTTGAGCATTTTCTGTGTGCCGAGCTTTGGAACGCAGCAGGGGAGATAAAAGTCCCTGCCCTTTTGGAGTTCATGCTTTGGTGAGGGAAGGGTCACTGTGCACACACAAATGAGACAGGTTAAATAGGTCGTGTGCTGGATGAGGGGCAGATGCCGCTCTGGGAGAGCCCCACTGTGGAGCAACTTTTGGACAAGACTCGAGGGAGGTAAGGAAGTGAGCTCTGGACACTGGGGAAAAGTAGCAGAAGAGAAAGGAACTGCGAAGCTGAGGCCCTGAGGTAGGACCCTCCTGGCTTTTCTGGGGACAAGCAACGAGCTGGTGTACTCCAGTGGAGGATCGAGGGCACCACTGTCAGCGGCAAGGACAGCCATGGCACTGGCTCAGCGAGAACCCTGGCAGCGCACGGCAACCAACCACGCAGTCATCTTGTGAAAGATGGAAGCTGCTGGCGTCGTCACTTTGGGGGCTGTAGGAGATTCTCTGTGGAAACATAGCATGTGAGCAGTGACACGAACTTGAGCTCCAGAGCCCCACAGCTAGGTGTGCACACTGAGAGGCTCAGTGAGGGAGCGTTGGCTTGGCACCTCTGGGGTGCAGGGCACTGTGCTGAAAGCCACGCTCCAGCTGGGAGTTGCAGGGTCGTGTGCTCCAGTTGTGTGGTCACCACCCTCCATCTGTCATGCTGTCCTCGTGCTGCCAGAGGCCCTGGGTCAAGAGATGTCCTTGATCAGGGCAATAAATGCACAAAAAAAGCTTCATTTGATCAAAACCCCTCCCCCACTCCTATTTTTACCATAGCTTCCAATTTACAGTTGTGAAAGTTCATTGTTTGAAACTCAAAACACATGTTCCTGTCTGTAACACACTGCCAACATGCTGCAGGGCTCGGGGCAGACCACCAGCACCTTGCTCTGGCTCGGAGTAGAGAGAGTGACATTGTGAGGAGCGGACATTTCAGTTCACCTGTGTAGTAGCCCAACCCGAGAAGTGTCGTGCTTTGTGCAGTGATGTGGGAAAGCTGTCTCCTAGCATCCCCAGTTAGAGGGCAGCTCAGTGGTAACGGCCGTGGTGCTCATGGCACGGGCATTGATCTACCAATCAGTGGTTGTAAGCTGGGAAGAGGCAAAGCTGGGGCTCAGGGACACATGGTGGGGGTGGTGTGCACAGTCCCCTGGGTTAAGCCTTGCTCCTGGCCTGGCAGGGAATCCAGCCAGCCAGCCTTGCCTCAGCCCAGGTGGCCATCTGTGGGCCTTACAGGTACAATTAGAACAGAACAAAACAGTAAATGTTTAAATGTTAAAAGTCTACTGCATTGGAAGACGCATCGTCATTAATCTCCCTCTCTTCAGATGCCCTTCTGCCGTCATCCTTGCAGCGTTTAGAAACAGTTCTACGGGTCCTCTTCATGTCTTGTGTTGTGCTGTGGGGACTGCTTTGATGCCACCAGTCAATCCAAAACATTTACCATGCATGGTCATCTTGCTTTTGGGGAAGAGCCAGGAGTCGCGCGATGCCAGGTCTGGTGAATGAGGTAGCTGAGGACACGCTGTAATGTTTTACAAGCCTGCCTTTCCATCGAGCAACTCTTGGCAGAGGTGTTCACTATATTTTTGATCATGACTCCAAGGAAGGCTTCCAGAACTGCTTCAGAATGTAGAAAAACTGGGCTAAGTGTGTTCAAAGGAAAGGAGTGTTTGGAGGGTGATTAATGGCAATATGGCTTTCACTGGAATACGTTCTTTTTGTTTAAACACATTGTGCTTTGATCAGCCTCTCCGCTTGTGCAGCAGAGATATTAGCAAGCGTCAGAGGGAGGGGGAAAGCCACAGGAGGGAACCCTGGGCAGCCCCTCTTTCTTCCCCAAACAGGAAAACCCATTTGTCCCCGAGGCCTGGGTTTGCTCTTCCAGGTTGCCTTCCGGGGCCATTAACAAGTGCCCCACGTGGGGCTGGGAGGGGGCTGCTGGATGGGGTGTTTGCTGGTAGAAGCTGCGTTAGGGTATCTGGCAAGATGTCATCGACACCTACCAGGCAGCCCTCGCAGCAGGTGGCCAGGCCGGCTGAGCTGGAAGCAGGCGCCCCACACACTCCAGTTTATTGTTGGAACAGGGTGAGTCCTAACCAGCCTTGCCCCTCTTCCCTGGCCCCAAAATAAACACCAGCTGTTGGCTGCATCGCCTGGGGCTGCCCGTCTCTGCTTGGCCTGGCCCTCTGGATTCATGGCAGGTGTTGGGGCCCCATGCCTGACAGCCAGATTTGCTGGTGTGCCCTGGCGTGCCCTCGCCTAGGCCTCATGTCCACTCATGGTCCCTGTGCCCTCCCACTCTGGCTAAGCAGGCGCGCATGGTGCTGGAAGACTCAGACTCTGCAGCCTCACGCGGGGTTGGCTTCTGACTCTGCCGCTCACTTAGCTGCTGAGCTTTGGCAGCGCTTAGTGAACTGCAAGCCTCAGTTTCACGCTTTGTAACAGCCGCTGATGGCGTCTCTACCGCAGGATGCCAGAATTAAGATCACTGTGTGGGAGAGCACCTCCTGGTGGGTGGGGGTAGTGGTCACCCCTCTCGGGCCCAGAGGAGGGGCTTGGTGAGTTGCTGCCCCTAGCTTCTGGCTGGGCAGCACCCCTCGGACTCAGGCCACTGGTCACTGTTCTCCTAACCCGACTTTGGCTCTGGGCAGTGCAGTGAATTTGCTTGGTTCTGTTTCGGCCTTGCGGTGAGCAGGCAGTAAGGGATGGGCTTCCGGGGTGGGCAGAGCGCGGGGTGGGTGGGGTTCTCTTCCCTCTGGCAGTGGCTCTGCTGGTAGAGTGTGAGAACTGGCAGGAGGACGGTGTGCACCTCTGCGGACTGCTGGAGCTGCTCAGGCCGGGCTGTCCCGTGGTGTCGTGCCCTGGCAGGTAGTTTCCACAGAGCTGCCACAGCTTGCTCGGGCGCCTGCAGCTGGGAGGTGGCTTGCTGGGACTTCTGGCTCCAGGCGTTGGGAAGCTCTTGCTCTCTTTTGCCTTCTGTTGCTTTTATTCCCCTTTTTGGAAAGTTTGTGCTGGGAACACCCGTAGAGCATCCAAATGGAAAGGCTGTCTTCTCACAAAAGAAAGTAAGCCGGGCATGCTGGTGCACGCCTGTGATCCCCAGCACTCCAGGAGGCTGAGGCAGGAGGAGCCCAGCTCAGGGAACTGTGTGATACTGTCTCAAAATGAAGAATTAAAAGAACAAGCTGGGGCCATAGCTCCATGTGAGGACCCTGGCTCAATCCTCAGTTCTGTGACAGGGAAGGGGAGAAGAGAAGGGGATAGAAAAGGAAGAAGAAAAAAATACCTTGCTAGGTTGGGCCCTGGGCCAGCTGCTGCTATGGGCGTGTCTTCTTCTTCTTTTTTTTTGGCGCCAAGGACTGAAGCCAGGGCTTGCAGCTTGCTAGGCAAGGATTCTACCGCTAAGCCAAATCCCTAGCCCCAACCAAACCCTCAGCTCCTGGGCACGTCTTCTAATGCGGAGGCCCTCGTGCAGGGCTGAGCACTCTCCCCAGGCGCCTGTCCTCTAGGACAGGAGGCTGAGCATGCCGCCTGGCCTCCCTGCACTCCGACGCTTCTCGTCCAAGGAGAGAAGGCAGAGACAGTTATCTCCCAGAATTGGGGGTGCAGCCTTCTCATATTAAGGTGGGGAAGAGGCTACCCTCTGGAAAGCACTGGGGCCAAGCAGTTCAGAGCAAGGGCTCTGCATCCTGGCCTCCCGTGTTCTCTTTCAGCCCTGACGTTTCCGACTGTGTGTTCTTGGACAAGTCAATTACCCTCTCTGTGCTTAGTTTCCTCCTCTAAAATGGTCTGTGATCCTGCCTCCCTTGTAGCATTGTTGGGGGGATGAAGGGAGCTGAGGGAGAGCTAGTGTAGCCCCTCCAGTATAGACTCAGTGTCTACACTGAGTGTGGGGGAAAGCTTACTGCTGCCCCTGGGCCCACACAGCAGCGAGAGTCCAGCCCAGCAAAGCCTCCGGGGCCGGCGGTGTATATTTAGATCCCTCCAGCGGCCTGCATGGAGCCTGGGTGTGTTCTGGGGGGAGGGCAGACCAAGATGCAGGTGGGTGCAGGCCGCCTCCACCTTTCCTAGCCTCTCAGCTCTGCTCCAGCCGATGCGGGGACACTGTTCTGTGCCTTCCTGTGAAAGCTGGGATGCTGAGGTCACCAGAAGGCCCTCCGCTCCACGGGGGCTTCTGAACAGCTGCAAGGCTCGGGCAGGGTCGGACAGGGCCTGTGGCGTTCCAGCCCTGAGTCACCTGTTCACAGGTCTTGGCTCCCTCTGGCAGCCCTTGGCCTGGCCTGCATCAGATGTCCTCTGCAGACACCAAGCCTCAGGGTGCCCGTGTGACAGCACTTCCTCACATGCTAGGAATGACACATGGTTCCTGGTGGCTTCCCCCGAGAGCGAGTGCTCAAAGAGGGCCCGCGACTTATGAAGTGAGGTGGGCGCTGCTGCCGGCTGCGCGCTCTGCCCTGGGTCCCCAAGCCCTTCCACTGAGCTACAATGTCCCCCAGCTCCCTGACAGCCCTCCTGCTCGGGCCTGGACGTCCCCTTTCCTGCCTCACCCCATGGTGGGGTCCTCTGCAGGTCTGTAGCCCTGCTTGAGCTAATGGCCCTGCGGAAGGTGGGGTGAGCTGCGACCCCAGAGAAGCACCTGCAGGCAGAGGGTGCGGGCGTTAACAACCTGCAGCCTGTCTTAGGGCCCGCTTCGATGAAACCCTGCTAAGAGGGCAGCTTCCAGTGCTAGCAGGGGTGGAGCCCTAGGACCCAATACCTCGTACCCCGGGCCCTGGGACTGCTGCCCATACCTCGGGGCCTGAGACCGCGCTGCCCGTAACCCAGGCCCTGGGACTGTGCTGCTCGTAACCCAGGCCCTGGGACTGTGCTGCTCGTAACCCAGGCCCTGCGATGCTGACTATCTGGAGGTTTCTGGGGCATCTTGTAGTAAAGGAGAGGAACCCTGTGTGACACGAGGCTTTTGTTTATCTGAGGGGGTGTCTGAGTGAGTTGGAGTGGGGGTGCTGCGGAGGGCTTGATGGGATCACTGGCATCGTGGAGGCAGAGCTCAGAGCTGGGCTCACACTTGCGACCCTCCTGCCTCAGCCTCCCTGAGTGCCAGGATTACATGTGTGCACCACCACTTCTCACTTTCTGGGGTCATCGTTGTCCCTGAGAGCTAGAGTCAGGCTCAGACTTCATGTCAAAGGGTTTGACAGCCTCTACCCAGACTGCATCCTGCCCTGCGCCTTCCTCCTGTCTGTGTGCCAGGCGGGCTGATTCAGACTGCACTTCCTCCCTTAGATGATCAGGAACCTGGAGGTTGGAAAGGTGAGTCAGTGACGCCACGGGACACTCGCAGCGGGCAGAGCCGGGACCTTGACCACTGGGTGCTGTCCTGTGGAGGGAGAAAGAGCCTGTGAGTGTGCGCTGATGCTGCCCTGCAGAAAGGGACTCCCTGCCCACCTAGGATACTCACTCCTGGAAGTGACTCCTCACTAGCTCTGCCAGGTCAGGACAGGTGTGACCCAGGGGAGGGGCCAGGGAGGAGACTGGGAAAGCTGAGCCCCAGGAAGGGCGAGAAGGCTGCGGGAGCCCTGGGGCCAGCCCTGCCCTTCTGCAGAGGACCCTGTGGAAGCTCTAGAGGGCAGGGAGCTCCAGGGCACGCATGGCCTGCCTCTGCTTGTTCACCTGGCCCAGGGTCCCTGAGGCCCAGCCGTGCAGGGGCTGGCACACTGCACATCTGTCAGCACAGCCTCAGGCTGCGTTCCTGGAGGGAGGCGAAGGCCAACAGCCTGTCCTGGAGTTTTTGGCAGAACAGGCAGTGGAGGCCTGGCGTTCTGCCTGAGAGCGCCCACAGCCACTGTGATCCCAGCTCTGCTCACCCAGCCCGGGGCGCAGATACCTTTGGTTCCCAGAGCTGTGGGGAGAGAGGGCCCCCTGGTCCCCAGTCAGCTTAATGACTCCTCAGAAGCAGCAGTTCCCGCCACCTCTGCCCTAGCTGGTGGCCCCACATGGCTGCCCTCAACATCAGCAAGGGACTCGCTCAGAGCAGCCCAGCAGCACAGGTTCACCTAGGTTGCTGTCCACTCCAAGACTGGGGCGTAATGAGAAGAGTAATTAATCCGCAGGGAGGCCTCATTGCCAGATTTTAAAATCCAAAATCCCAGACCCCCTGGAGCAATGCCTAGAATTCTCCAGTTGTTGCCTAAACCTGAGGCCCCCTCCACCTCTGAGTCCAGGAAAAGCATAGCCTTGAAGAGTACACCAACCAGGATGAGGTCACCTCCCAAGCAGAGCCAAACTGCCCCTCAGCTGCTAAGGTGACAGCTCTCCCAGGGCCTTGCAGGCCCAGGCCCTTGTTACTTGATCAGGCAGACTGATCTAGATCAGGACCTCCTGGCTGGCCGCAGCGCAGACCGCCGACCTTGCCTTTGTTCCCTTTCTCTACCGAGGCCCTGGGAATGGCTCCTGAGCCCCTCCACCTCTGCTTCCCAGTGCAGCCATGCTGATTGGTTTTGTTTGAGACAGGGTCTCACTATGTAGCCAGGCTGGCTCTGAACTCATGGCGATTCTCCTGCCTCGGTCTCCCAAGTTCCAGGACTGCAGGGGTGCACCACCAAGCCCGCAGCTATGCTGGCTAAAGCCTCTTTTCAGCCCTTTACCATTGATTGTCCTCTTGATGGATTTATGGGGCGGGGAGCCCATGATTGTCCTCTTGATGGATTTATGGGGCGGGGAGCCCAGCCTGGTCTATTGGGACTGTCAGAGTCAGGGTGTTTGCCCCCAAACTCTGCTAATAAATAGTACTACCCCATGATACAGTGTTGAGCCCTGTTTGGCTTGACTGACTTAGATTAGGACGTGGTGACATAATGCTGTACTTATAGGTGGCAGGGCTTCTGGACTGAGTGCCCCACCAGCTGTTGACTCGGAGTAAATTACTTACTCTGCCTCTCGGTTTCCCTGTGTGTAACACGGGGCTGACAGAGTGCCACTAAGTCACAGAGTTGGTGGCACAAGCGAACGCAATAGTAGCAAAGCAAATGGAGGGAGCAGGCGTCCTCACTGTGCTGCCCAGGCTGGCCGGGCTGACGCTGTTGGCCACCCCTTAGGGAAGAGTCTCGCGGAGAGGCAACTCCTGCCCTGCAGATCACCCCTGCACAGGGCATGATTCAGCTGCTTTTAGTAGACAGTGTTCCCAGCGTTGTGCAGCCACCATGGTGGCGATCCGTGCTTTAGATTTTTATTAGGACCAGAATCTACGCCCATCGGTTGTCACCTCCACCCACTCCCACTGGTGCCCAGCCCCTGGCAGCCCCTCAGCTCTGTCTCTGGATTGCCCTACTTTGTGCATGTAGGCTGTGCTGTGTCTTCTGATTGCGTGTGGGTGAGTGCAGCACGGCCCCTGGGCTTGCTGGGGCTGGCAGGGCCTGCCTAGGTTCAGGCACTGGTGCCCCTGGGAGTGCGCACCTTCTTTACCCAGTGGAGTCATGGGTTTTCCCCAACCCTAGCCCCTTGGCACCCCAAGGCCAGGTCTTTTGGGAAATGCTGATGTCACCTGCAGCTCCTTCCCAGCACTTCCGCAGTGGTCAGAGATGTGGGGGAGGGCTGGAACTGGCTCAAAGCCCTGCTGATCTGCCCCCCAGGGACTCTCCTTCCGGGAGGAGGCTGGGAAAGAGGCGGGAAAGCATCTTTTTTTTGTGAGCACTGCCTGACTCCCAGCCCCTTCCCAAGTGCTGATGAAAGTTGCCACAGTCGGGTGAGGCTGTCTTCCCTGGAGACCCAGGGTCATGGGACTTCTCTCTTGGGGCAGCCAAGGGGGAAGTGGCCAAATGCTTCACTCTGAGTTGGCTGTGTTCTGGCTAGACTAGGCCAGTGTGAAAATGGTGTATCCATTTGGAGAGACAGGTGGCTGCAGGTAACAGGACCCCAGAAGCACTGACTTTACTGAAGGGATTGCGTCTCTCTCTGCCTTTCAAGGCGGCCCATAACAGCTAGCGAGGAATTACAACTCTCTAACTGTCCCTTTCTTAACGAACCTTTAGGTTACTTCCAGTTTTTGGGTTGTTGTTGTTTTTTTTTTTTTTCACACTGCAGTGATACCCTAAATGTTTATAAAAACATCTTTGGGAACTTAGGTACTATTGTAGGATGAATCACTGGATGACATTGGTGGGCAAGAGTTTGGAATTCATGCAGACCAGAGTGCTCACGCTTAATTCATTTTCCTTCATCACCTGTATCTAAATCCATAAAATGGGAAGCCTGGTTTGTAGTAAGAACCTGTGGATCAATGACGTCTATAGAAACAATTCAGGAATATTGCATTATTTTGGCTTCTCTTCTACTTTATGGCTGGGCAATAGGATAAGATGATATTCAAAGGCAGAATATGTACCACAAAGGACTTCCTGGCCAACCACCACATATATTGGAATATTCTGTACTCTTGATTGCCCTAGTTAACTGTTTCGTTCAAGAGCTGTGTGATTCCCTGTCAGAAAGCAGAGAATGAAAAGTCCAATGGTACCAAATGTCGACACTGTGGACAAGTGGGAGATTTTTTTTTGCTTGCATAAGTTTACAAGGTTCAACCACTTCTGGAAAGGGTTTGGCAACATCTAGCTTCAAACAAACGCACATCCTGTGAGCTAGAGGTCTCGCCCCTAGGTACACAGCTCACACTCCAGGGTAGCAAACTCCTCTGCATACATAACAGGGCGTGCTCAAGGTTCTTATTACTACATCTTTGTAAAAGTAAAAAAAAAAAAAAAAAAAATCAGTTAGGATGAGATGACATACAGCTGTACCCCAGGGCCCCCAGATTTTATTTCGTGCTCACCCCACATATCATTGCAGTCATTGCAGGCACTCAAGGATGAGCTAGCAACAGTTCCAGACAGCCCACAGCCCCGGGCTGCTGCAGTGCACAGAGCACTGAGGGGCTGGCGTGTGCTGTGAGGGTGAACTCCACCCCGGAACCAGGATGCCAAGTGACAGAGGCCTTTTTCTTTTCTTTCTTTCTTTCTTTCTTTTTTTTCTTTTGTGGTGCTGGGGATTGAACTCAGGACTCTGTGCTTGCCAGGCAAGCGCTTATCCTACTGAGCCATCTCCCCAGCCCCACACAGCCGTTTACAGAGGGCCATGTAGTGTGTAATTCCATTCAGATGAGATGTCCCGGGAGAGCGGGAAAGATGGACAGCATAATAGTGGTCTCCAGGGGCTGGATGCGGAGGGATGGGGTGGGGGCCACTGGCTGCTGGGAGACTTCTTGCTGTGCTGATGACAATGTTCTGGAATTAGAGATGTTGCAATATTTGCTCTAGGAAAACACTATAAATTATACACTTTAAAATGATGAAGGTGTATGCATTATGCCTCAAAAAACCCTAAAAAACAAAAAAACCCAAAAAACCACCCCTCTCAAAAACAAAAAAAGAACAACTAAAGCAATATTAAATTATATGCCAGGACTTGGTCCAGAGTATTGTCTCCACTTTTAAAAATACTGCTTTTATCTGTAAGTGACACATGTTGCCAGCCCCAGTCACACCCAGCTTCAAGTTGTTGAGGAAGCGCAGTCACACCCTGTACCTAGAAAGCATGTGGAGAACTGGAATATACAGTGACAGGCCCTCGTGGTACACATGCCCGGAGGAGGGATGGATACATGTGGTGTGCTGTATTCACATGACCAGACTCTGAAAATTAGCAGGAATAAGATTTATAAGTTATTCTGGGGAAGTAGCTCAGTGGCACAAACGCCTGCCTGGAAAGCAGAAGGTCCTGAGTTCGATTCTTGGTACCAAAATTTTAAAAATCCAGTGTAATCAAATTTATAAGTGAAAACACAGAAAGGCTCCCCCCCAAGTAGGATGAAAAAGACCCAAGAAGAATATTATTTATTACACCATTTATGTAATTTTTTTTCCTCTGCAAATAACATACCCTTTATGTTAATTTAAAATATTCACAAACCGAGTTATACCTAGTGCAGGCATCAAGCTAGGGTTGGGATGTACCAGTACACAAAACAGATAAAAATCTCCATCCATAGAGAGCCTGTCTTCCAGTGAAACATCTAAAAATTGAAATAAAACAGTAAAATACCACAATGAAACAGTAAAAATTAAAAATATAAAAAGAAAAAATTAAATATAAATAAATAAAATAAAAATATAAAAAGGGACGTGAGGATCAGGTGCACAGGTTTATTAGTACAGAAATCTGCCCCATCTCTGAACTTGAAAAGGAAGACGAGGTGGTCTGAGGTTTGATTAGGGTAGAATCTGGTTATGTGACTTGAAAGAGCAAAAGTGATCCCTGGTGCCCCCAGAAGGTTCTTGTGTGCCCATCCGGAGGGCGTGGCGGCTGGGTTGTGACCGTGGAGCTTGCCCCGGTGGTTCAGTGGCAACGCCTGTCCTCCTTTGGCGTCTACAGCAGGTCAGGCTGAACCCCCTGGACCCCGCTGGGTGGGTGCCTGGCCTGCCTGGAGGCCGATGAAGGGGGCTCAAGGACCCGCCTGCTCCATCTGCCTCCAGAGCCTCTGTGTGGAGCGGCGGCCTGGAGCTGGGCCTGGAAGTTTACGTTCGCGTTCAAAGCTCCCGAGCAGCTCTGGGGCAGCTGGTGTGCTGGAGCCGCCGCCCGGGTTGCCATTTCTCCTTCCTTGCACATCCCGTTTCCATTGTACGCCCCCGTCTCCCCGTCACCTCATTCTAGGTCACACGTCAGCCTAGATGACGAACAGGGAGGTGGGAAGGCTGCAGACACTGCCCCGCCTGCATCTAGGCCCTTTCCTTCACAGGCCTGTGATGCACCGACATGTCCGCTACAACTGCAGAGGACCTGCCTGTTTTACCTTACAGGCAGCTGAGGAGGGCTGTAAGGATTTCTCCTTCAGCTAGATAGCATTCAGGTCACAAGGATGTGGCCCTAAGCCCCACCCTTGGGTCTTCCTCCTTCTAAAGTCTGAGGGTGCCCCTGGGGGGCTGGCTGGTGTGGTGTCCTCACTGAAGCTATCTCCCAAGAATACCTCTGGCACATGGTTCCCCCAGCACCACACGGGTCCTCACAGCCTCCAGCCCACGGCCCACCTACCTGTTGAGAAAGATGACTCTACAGTTGTAGC
>NDGN011511319.1:387-11149 GCA_002564285.1 Tympanoctomys barrerae
CACATACTGGTCCATAGATCATGTTTAAGTATATGCAAGAAAACAGAAATTATCCCATGCATAAAGTATTACAAAAGATACACTGACACTAGCACCATCAAAATATTCATCCTTACTTTAAATACACTTATCCCATTATTCTTTCTGTTTTCTGAAGCAATTCTGGAAATATTTTGAATGTATCTGTACAATATGCAAACAAAAATGCAGTGACTACTGCCCCTGGGTGTCATCCAACACAAAGGCAGGCTCATAAAACATCACTGTGTGTCCTCATCCATCTTATTTACCTGAAATGGAGCCATGAGACTACTGACCTTTCCTAAAGATCAAATGACCACAAAAGGTAATTATTTTTTATTTGGGGCATTGAGGCAGCCATGACAATATAACTAAACCCACTTATTAAAGAGGATTTCCCAAGCTGCTTCAGAAAGTAGCAAGGACTATAGGTTAAATGTGTTCAAAGTGAGGAGAAGAACACTGAAATGGATTAATGAAAATATTGAGATATTTACTGTATACATTTATATATATATATTATATATATATATATATATATATATATATATGGTTTTTCTGTATTTAGTACAGGGTCTTGGTATGCAGCTTGGACTCATAGCAATCCTCTTGTTTCAGCCTCCCCAGGGATGGGATTACAGGCATGTGAAACCATGCCCAGTTTCAGTAGCAGCATACTACAAGGCCCACATGGCATGCAGTTCCTGGGCTCAAACCCAGGTACCTGCACTTGCCAGGCAGGTGCTTAGACTGCTGAGCTATCACCCTGCCCTTATATTTTTTAATATACCATGTAAACTACCTAGGTTCAGGGGTCAATATTACTTTAAAAGTTAATGAATCAATGAGGTGATGGTATTTTATGAGTGCATGAGAGTCCGTACCATTCTCATCTGTGGACTCATCACAAATGAGCCTTTTAGGACTCATTTTCACACAAGGAAGCTTCAGATCTTATTTTGGCCATTTGGATTGTTTAGTCTTGAACTAGCTGTTGTCCGCAAGTCACTGAAGCCAATGGGCTTGCAGACCTGACCTGATTTATGTGGTGTTATGGTTTGTATGTAGTTGCCCCCACAAGACCTTCATGCAGTCATGGGGTGGCTTTTGAGTTTGTGATTATTGTGGATGTGGGTGCTACACCCACCCTGGAGCATAATCTGCACTACAATGTAAGGAGTGTTGAGAGGCTAGCTAGCTTCTGGAGCTGCTGCCACTCTCTTTGCTCTTTGCTCCTTGATGCAACCATGAATGTGCCCAGGGCCACTCTGCCTTGGAGCAAGCTAATATGGACTGAAACTGCCACTAAATTGAGCTAAATAAACCTTTCTTCCCTTAATTTTGGGTATCGGGTATTTTGTCCCTGCAAAGAGAGACCAGTAACTGAGACATATGGTCAGTATAGAGACACACAATGCTATAAATTCAATGTTGATATTTTGCCATGAGTATAGCCCTACAAATACCAATATAAAATGTTTCCATAATTAGGAGTCTATATAAAGTTTCTCCTAGATATCCACAAAGAATTGTTTCCAGAATCCATTATTTAAAACAAAAATCAGTGGATACTTGGAATAAGCACTTCCCTGGCTAGTGCAAGGGTCTGAATTCAATCCCTGGTTCCAAAAAAAAAAAAAAAAAAAATCAGTGGATACTGAAATCCTTTGAATAAAGCTGCATGCTATAAAGTTGCACAGTATTTGTATATATATCCTTGGCTGTACTTCAAATCATCTTTAAATTGCTTATAATTCTTAAAACAAATACCTACATTATATTTAAATATTTGTAATTTACATTTTTGATAACATTTACTTATAAATAATTTATGTTTGTAATAGTGTTTTTTTTTAAATAGAAAGAAAAAATGTACATTTTAAATATAAATAATCACCTAAACTATGGATCTCTATTGGTTAAACTCTCAGGTGAAAATCCTAATGCTATTAAGGAGTATAAAGATCTTGATATACATTTTGATATAGATGATAATATAGGAATAGATATAGATTACAGAGGTATATCTCTTCCAGGAGAACTCTCCCAGATCATGAAAATCTTGACAAAATTATCATGGAAGACTACACATACAGCTTCATCTCTATTGAGATTTATAAAAGCCAAGAGTTTCAGGGAAACAAATAGCAGTCTTTACAAGTCAAGCAACTTTGACTTTAAACTGTATTTTTCATGCTTATATTTATGACACTCCATAAATGTTGTGTCTTTATAGTCTATTCAAACAGTTATCCTTAAAAAAGGAAGAAATGATAAATCTCTGTGTATTTTAGCTGTGAAATCACCATGGAAGTTCTACAGTTGCACATGCAAATAAAGGAAGATGACAAAGCTGTAAACGTGAGGAGGGAAGCAATTCACTCATGGCCAGAGTCATCAGTAGCTGCTGAGCTCTGGATATGCCACCTTCTTTTGGAGTTCATTACTCCAATATATAAGCACCAAAACCAGCCTGACTAGTTTGATTGTACATTTAAAAATCATCTAAATTAGTTTCCTCAAATGTCTTTCATATTTAAGAATATACTATTCAGAGAATTGTGGCATTAGCATTGTCTAATGCATTTTCCAAAATTAATTTCAGAGCAAAATTAGAAAGTAGGGGAATGGAGTAATGCAACATATTAAAGCTGTTAGCCTTTATATTATATATAGAATAATTATCAAAGGAAAGAGAGATAAGCAAAAATCATCATGTCATCATTTATTCACTTTGCTATTTTTTTAATTTCCCTCAAATCTTTTTCTAAATAAGCCTGAAGAATTTATTTTCATTTATTTATTTATTTATGTATTTAGTACAAGGTCTACAGGGTCTCATTACGTAGATTGGACTCAGTGATTCTCCTGTTTTCAGCTTCCCAAGAACTGGGATTACAGGTGTGCACCACCACACCCATTCTCAGTTGCCATCTCAGCACGCCCTGTGGGCAGGGCCGGCAGAGCATGCCAGGTATCAAACACCAGCCTCTGCACTTTGTCGAAGCAGGCACTTTAGTCTGCTGGGCTATCTTGCCAGCCCTCAGCCTGAAGAATTTTAAAGCAAATATCAAACATCATGATCTCATTTCATTTGTAAATAATTTATTAGCTATCTATAAAAGATCTTTTATTGCTTAAGAGATATCTTTAAACAGCCACCAAGCCAATATCCTATCTGCCAAAATAAATGTAAATGATTTAATTACATCGAATTTCTAAATGTGTTTCTTCTGACTTGTCTTGAAGATATATTTACTTGATTTGGTTTATTCAAATCAAAGTATCACCTTCAAAATTCCCCCCAATCTGTCATCTTTTCCCGAGTGTAAAGACATGCTTATATTTCATTTCTTTTTAAAACATAGTTCTATTGTAGTTCATTTCCCTACTGTTCTAAAATAGGTTAAAGACTACTAATATTTTCTTGCTATTACGAATGTACAATGCATATGGTCATGCAACATATCACATTCTTATTTTGAACTTCATTGCCACTTTATTTATTTATTTATTTATTTAGGCAGTACCGGGGATTGAATTCAGGACCCTGCACTTGCCAGGCAAGTGAGGTCTCTCCCTGGCCCCTGCTGGCATTATTTTAGGAATAGATCCCTGGAATTGATATCTAAAGCTAACAGTGATAGTATAGGAAACTTCCATAGAGTTTTTCTCTAAATTCTAATACATAATTTATAGCATCTTGTACAGACACTTCCTGTAATGTCACAATGTCTGCTTCCTTCCCAGATATACTGATAAAGAATAGAGACAATTTTTTCACATTTTTGTTAATTCAATATATAAGAAATGTTATAATGTAGATAATTAGAACTTCTGTTATTATAAGCCTACGAGTCATTCATTAGATTAAACATTATTTGCAATTATTACTATTTTCAAAATCCCTCTGATAAATATATCTGTATACTAAATGCACTTCAAAATTTAAGAAAGGAAAGGAAAATGATATACTTATGTAAATATATGGGATAGGTTAGATAATTGTATTGCTGATTTCTGCTGGTCTATCAAAAGGAGCAGTTACTTTTATTTTCTTTTCCTTTTTAATTTCTTATGTCTTTTATTTTTACCAATTTTGCATACTTTTGTCTAGTAATCTAAACAATTAATTTGAAGACAACATTATACAATATAATGATTACTGAATTCCTATTACTTTGTTGAGTGAAGTTACATATCATTCCTAATTTTCGTTACTATTTTTTATTCTCTTTAAAAAATAAAAATAAATTATTAAGAAAAATCAGAACTGCTTTTGAGATTTCCAATAATCAGAAGTTACTGTTTATAGAAGCAAGACAGAAAGTTAAATAATATTTGAAAAATTATATATGAGTACAATGCATAAGTCATTATGCATGTGTGAAATGCATCAGCAGAGATTGAGATGAGTAGAGCTCTGTAGACAGTAAGTGAAAGATCAGTAGGAAATGAGTTACAAAACATGTCACTATAAGAGAGACTGATTCTGCCAATAGCAATAAGCCACGAGCTTTTGATCTGGAGAGTGCTATGTTAGGTTCTGAAGCTTACTGTACCAGTTACAGTTGAGTGACCGCTTGCCTAATCCACTGGCCTTCATTTTGTTCATGGATGCTCCCTTTACTCAATCTACATCTAGGTGTGAAGACTGCCTCAATTCGTACAGAGGTGGCCTCACAGCCCAAGTCTGTACAGGCCACGGTCCATACCTGGCTGGCTTCTAGGCAGGGCGCCAAGGCCAACAAGCACCGGAGAGGAGGAGAAACAGCTCGTGGTGGCAGGAGGTAGCACAGCAGGAGAGCCAGTGCTTCCGGGTATTATTCTTAAGTTATAATAAACTAAATATCCATGCTTATAGTAGTTTTATTGTGACATATTTTATTAATCTGTTCACTCACATTTACTTTATTTTTTACTTTTACTTTTTTTCCTGTGTCTTTAGAGAAGGGTCTATACTTTAGAGAAGAGTCTCACTACTAGATCGGACTCAGTGATTCTCCTGTTTACAGCCTCCCAAGTGCTGGGATTACAGGTGCATGCCACCATACCCAATCTAAATTGCTGTCTTAGTGTGTCCCATGCCCGGGGATTGAACTTCTGGCCCTTGTGCCTGCTTTCAGGTTCTTTAATCTGCTGAGCCATTTGGCTGGCCCTTTACATTTATTTTAAATGCATACATTGGGAAGATTTGAATGAAGTAACAAATTGTGTTTCATAAAAGAATGTGGATTAATGAACAGGAACATTAGGGGCCGGGGAAATACCTCAGCAGCATAAGCCCTGGTCTGGAAAGTGCAAGTTTAATCACTGGTACCTAAATAAATATATAAGACCATTAATATTGGTTCTAGTCATCACACATTAATTATAACTTTATATTATAACCACTTACAGTGGCTGCTTAGCTTAGAGAATAATGAAATACAAAAGATTTAGCATCTTTGTGTATAAAACTGGGAAAAAAAGAATTAGGCATCTTTTCCTATGGATACAGCAAGAGATGTAAAGTATTTTATAGCCCTTATATTACAAAACCTCAAGACACAGCAGAAGTATAAGGAAAATGGTCCAGTGATGTTGCGATTAAATATTGGGATGGAATTCTAATTTTGCCATTTATTAAATGGATCTTAGATCCAGTATTTTAAACTCCTTTGTATCTCCGTTTCCTCATCCTCAATGAAAGTAATAATTAGCCAACCCCCTTCTAGGTGCTAGCAAAAGTATGAGAATTAAATTAACTGAGGTAATATGCTTTAGGAACTTAGAAGACAACAGTGCCTGGCATATAGGAGTCCAAAATGATTTTTTTCTCACTATTACTCTGCCTCTGCCACTTCACTTTATATTAGAAATTCTCTTAGTCAATATTATCTGTCCTGCTGGCTGTACATTGACAAATTGGAAGCTCACTGAATTAATTTATTTAATGAAGGAATTAACATGTAGAGTGCTTTATTGTAATTAAAATTCTGTGAGTATACATTTATTGGCCAATAATTTGGTGTATATTTATTTGCCAATATATTTGACCAAGACCTTTTCTCTGCAAATAGGTGTACTGAATAAAATGTCACTGTTTATTCCCTATACTAGAAATGATGCATATTTCAATGTGCTTTTTGTTTGAAGCTGGAACTTTTACAAATACGTAGGAAGCACAGAATACATTACGCATCTACACTAATAATAACATCTTCATTTTTGAGATTTTTCTTCTTGACTACACTCAGTTTTTAGCATCAGCCCACCTTTCATAGTTCTACTACTTTAAATATGCTTAAGCAATACTTTCAAACTCTTCTTCCATAAATTTTTGTAATTATTAAATTACTTAATTCTGGAGATTGGGCATGGTGCCACACACCTGTAATCCCAGTGCTTAGAAGACTGAAAACAGTAGGATCACTATGAGTCCAATCTGTGCAGTGAGACCCTGTAGACCCTGTACTAAATACATGAAGTACTTAATCCTGAGGAGCAAATTTGAAGCATATATATCTGTCTGTAGGCAAGAAAATCACTGAATCTGGAAGAAAGAAAGTGTGCAAAAAATCACTCTTATTATGATGAGCTCTTGGATCAGCTTTAGTCAGAAGGCTTTGGAGGAACGAAAGTATGTTAAGTGAGTGAACTTCTATTGTACTTAATTAGGTTGTGACTATTGGAGAAAATTGGCCTTCTCTATGTTTATGGGTTTTTAAAATTACTTCTCACTTAGTGCCTGGACTACAGAAAGTGCTTAACTGTTGGATAAATTGATAAGTGAGTTTGATTAAAAGATGTCTGAGTAAATCATGACAGATTGCCTCATATTCGTTTCTTCCCAAGTCCTTCCTTTTATGTTCCTTTTCATTTTTTGGTAACCAGAATAGAACTCAGGACTTCAAGCTCCCAAAGAAGGAACAGTGTCACTGAGTTAGGTCCCTGGCCTCAAGCTTTAGTTTTAAAAGCTGCTTCTGATCTTTGATTTACTTCTATGTTTAACATAGCACATTCAATGCTTAAAATTTTTGAATAGGTCTAGAATAGGAGGCAACAGGGTTCTGTGATCCTGCAGGAGGAGTAGGAGAAATGTCTCCCTGAGGCACAAGGGTCAGTTGCTTCCTGCTGTGAACAGCAGAATTCCTTGCTCCATTCGCTCTGCCTGGGCTGCAGCCTGCAGCAACATGAGAAGAGGCAGCTCAGTGTGAGCCCTGAGCCACCCTGGGACCTGAAAGGGACTCACACACAGGAGTGTGCACACACAGGAGTGTGCACACACCAAGCATACAAACACATGCCACTCACACACCGAGCACACAGGTTTACATACCTCATACAGACAACACACCTAAACACACACAGAAGGGCTCTCATGCACACACAACTCACATAATCACAGGGCACACCAACACTCAAAAACCAAGCACACTCAGACACATCTCACATACCCACTCATCACATCCACAGACACACATGCACACCAAGGACAGTCACAAACATGACTCTTATATATTCCTGGCACGTCTGTCTGCTATCACAAATGTTCTAATTACATGCACACACATGACATACACGATGTGGGGCACATCCATACACACATAGCTACCTTCTTGATTTTCCTCAGGATGAGCTCCCTAAGGAGTCCACCAGAAATAATCTTCTGGCTTCAACAATACCAAGAGGAAAAAGATTCCAAAGCCACCTAAAAAGCCTCGCTGAGGCCACAACAAAGGCTCTGCCTCCTATTCTTGACTGCTGTCAAGTATTATACAATTATTATAATTAAAAATATCAAAAATGTCATTAAAATTGTCTCCCTCATAATGGTGATAATAAGATATGGTCTGAAAACAGTACTAGAGTTAAAATATAGTATGGTCCTATGATATATGCTTGAATCCAGTGATGAGAGTAATTCACAATAAATGTTCTTATTTAGAATTCCAAACAAGGACAACCTCTGTGGGAAATCAGACCTCCTTGCAGTCATTTCAAAATATTAGGCAATTTGAAATGTGATCTTTTGAATTATCCATCTGAGTTTTAAGAGTTTCTCTAGTCTTTTTTTTTTTTTCAGAATCTGTCTCATATTTCAATTTCTTGTGTTTACTCCTCAGGCTCTTGGAAGCAAACAGCAGCTTTAATAGCCCTCCCTGTGTGACAGGCATTTCATATATTGTACAATCAAAGCTTTTCAAATCTGCTCTATAACTGTTGATTTGTTGATTGGGGTTTAACCTTCTTGTCTAAAAAAATGGCTCCACGAAGCTGAATTCTTTATAGACACACAGTTTATAAGAGTTATATTTTCTATTTCATATTGTTTGTCAGGTATATGGGATTGCTATACCTATCGATGGCCAGAAAAGACACACAGAGGCATATCTGGAATTACAGCTCAATCTTTACATAAGAGGCGAAGATGAACACATCTTATAGTATAAAACTGAAGTAACTAGTTTAAACTACTTCTATTTCCCCAAGTCTAGAGATTTTTCATATCCCTAAGATCAAAGTTATTTTCATAATGATAGTGATAGTACATGATTTTTATACTATCATTTTCATTCTATGGTAACAACTGTATAAGGAACGAAAAGATTATTAAAATGGATTCAGATTCCACATTAAAATTAAGCTCTAAAAAATCAACATTTGGCAAGTGTCAATGTAGCTTGGAACAGAAATATGTCACAGTATTAGAAGAACTTAAGTTGGGTTTTCTTCATACATTTCCATCAGAACAACATATAGTAAAGATTAAACATAAAAAGAAATATGTAAATAAAAACTCAGTTGTCTAGCCAGGCATGTTGGCATGTTCCTGTTATTTTATAATTCAGGAGGCTGCGGCAGGAGAATCATTTTAGCCCAGGAGTTTGGTGTTTGAGGCCATCCTGGACAGACTCTAATTTTAAAAAAAGAAAAAGTAAAGAAAAAAAAAAAAAAGACTGTTGCTGTCTTGTATTAAGCCTTATTAAGGAGTTTACAAAGATATAAAACAATGTCATTTTATTTATTTATTTATTTATTTTTCGCGGAACCAGGGATTGAACTGAGGCCCTCTCGCTTGTCAGAGAAGCGTTTACTCTACTGAGCCATCTCCCTGCCCCTACAATGTCACTCTTCTAATGTATTTGTTTTTGTCTTTAGAAATACAAAAACAGTTTGCAAAAAAATTATTTCTGCTAGCTGTGACTAATTACTACACATCAATATACATTTTTTGATAAGTATTACTGATGTTTAAGTGAATTAATACCTATTTCTAAGTATTAGTTTCTAACATAATAAAAACATACATTTTATGTATTTATATTTATATTACTCATGAAGCAAAAGCTATTGGAGAGGAACTTTGGTGCTTTGGTAAACGTATCTTTAGACCAAATCTGACTCAGAAATATTCCCTCAAATAACGCAAATCTGTTCAGAAAATAATAGAATACATTTTGACATCATGCTATTAGGAATTTTCGTAAAATAAGTTACAAAGGTAATGCATGAGCTCTGGAGAATACTGAAGAACCCCTTTCCCTCCTGTTTTGAATTGGCACTTTTTGATAAGGAAAAGGTAAAACTCTCAGTTTACATGGCCTTGAGTAAATTTGGAAACAAATGTACACACAAGAAACACACACGTGCGCTCCTACCTCCTGTAGGCTGGTTGCTTTAAGCCTGTCAGCACTGACCCAAGAAGACTCCAGCTTGACAGGAACCCGGAAGACGTCCTCGGAGCAGCTCCTAAGCCCCGGATGAGGACTTCTCACGTGAACTCGAGCAAGATTTTAATAGGATGCCCTAGACCTTAGGTCCGCAGAAGAGTGAGTGATACAGAAAGAATGTGCACACTGAGTTGTTGCCGCTGTGTTTGCTCTTGTGTGATAGCCTACCCTTGCACTGTGAGGTGCACTGCTTTTCACTATTTTTACTTGACCCTAACTGGCTTAGTAGAACCTCTTTTCCAACCTTTAATAAAACTTTATCTTTTATGCTTACCTAATTCTTTTTCTCTAAACAGAAAGAACCTAGAACCTAGAAAGCACCTCCTTTTGGAGGTGCTACCAAAACCCATTAACAGAACTGCAAACAAGGCATCTAGCTTTCAGACCAAAAATAAGCTTTTTAAATACTTATGCTACTTAGATTCTCTCACTGATTTACAAAATGACAATACAGCAATTATGCCATGACTCCTGTTCCACAAAAACCGTAAGACGCTTTATTCTCACTACTATTCATATGTTAAATGCTTGATTATAAAGGTAAATTGAGTTTAAAATAGCATAGTTCAAGTACAAAAGCAAAAAATACGAAGTTAAACAGAGTGAAGAACCACAATTTCAATTTGTGGTAAGGTTGCTTGGCATGAATTGATCTCTTGATGTTCATACTAACAATTCAGACCCTCTGACGTGCCCTCTAGAGAATAGAAATACTCATCTGGAACAAAAATTATGCGAAACAGCTGGTAAGTGACAGAAGAAATGTACATTGGACCACCAACCTGTCATAAATATTGCACTCTTAATCAGAAAACATCTGTCTTTTCCTTTACTTTGCAGCAATCTTTGCTTTGTATTTAATATGTACAGAATGCTTCTCTAACAGGTGCAAAAGTGTTTACAAATTTAAAACCTTATTTAAATGAGGCTTACAACCAGAGATGTTTCAATTAACAAAGCAGTATCTTATGGGTTTTTTTTCTTTTCTTTTCTTTCTTTCTTTTCTTTTTTTTTTTTTTTTAATG